>JAJOOO010000382.1:0-52806 GCA_029582685.1 Solanum piurae | reverse complement strand
AAGTCATCAATGATCATAGTATAATATGATTTTGAATTGTTTTCTAAGAAGGAGTTTTCAAGTATGAGTATCTACATGTCAGTATTTTGAGCTATTCAGTATTTCAGTCATAATGTATTCAGTTATACATGCCTTAGTTTATGAATGTATCATTATTAGATTAATTGTTGCATTCTCAGTTTTGCATGTTCAATTTTGAGCTATCCAGTATTACAGAAAGTCAGTGATAATGTGTTAATCACTTAATCTATTGGGAGTAGCATAATACCGAGTTGGACTAGGGTTCAGCGTACCCATATAGTCCCAGAACTACGATCCACGTAGGTGTAAGTCCCCTATGTGGGCAATATCAGTTAATGATCACGCCAATCATGCCTCTATACCTTTGGCCGGGTATATTGGGTCCTCTCGATGGGGCGTATACATCGGACTCCACATTTAGCTTATGTGGTTTATTGTCTGTTATTAGTAGCTCCCACAGTTCACTCAGATTCTATTGCATTGACCTCATTTATAGTACAGTCAGTATTCAGTTTCAGCATGTTATAAATTTGGTCATTGTATTAAGTTAGCTCAGTATTCAGTATCTATATCATGTTCAGATTATGCTCTTGCTTTATTGCTCGTTCAGTTATATGTTTATTTCAGCTTTATTCCATCCTTCATGCTCAGTACCCTTCAAGTACTGACGCATACTATGCGCTACATCTTCTCGTGATGTAGGTTCAAGTTCTCGGCATCCAGATCATGCTTAGATCGGTTCCTGATTTTCAGTTCAGCAGCATCAGTGGTGAGTCCTCATTCTTCGAGGACTAGTGACATGTTTATCTTTCTAGTTAGTTTAGAGGCTTATTTCAGACATAGTTAGATTCAGCTTAGTATTGAGTTAATATTTTCTTTGTATTAAACTCATCAGTTTTCATTCATTTAAGATTTATTTATGATTATAGCTTCCGCACAGTTTCTATTATTCAGTTTATATTTAGTATGCTCCTGATCATGCCAGTAGGGTTAGCTTGGGATCACTTGTTGTCCTAGGTCTCGTGTCCGTATCTCGGGGGTAGTCTCGGGGCGGGACAAACACCCTCTCTCCACCAATTTCTGAGCACGTATGAAAGAGATGAACTTGATAGGATAAAAACCACTAGCACCATTCTACTCAAACCTCGGAACACCAGTCATCGCTAAGGACACAGTCTTAGCATTACAATCAAGAATAACGTGATAAGGAGAAAGTAATTCATACCCAAGATAACATCAAAGTCTACCATCCCCAGAATGATTAAGTCTACCAAATTGTCATACCCTGCCAAAGAAACAAGACAGGATCGATACACTCGATCCAACACTAAGGGATCACCCACGGGTGTAGAAACATGAATAGGTACATGCATGATATCACACATCATATAAAACTTAGCAAAAAAATAGGTAGACACATAAGAGAATGTAGATGCCGGATTAAATAATACAGACCAAATCGATGGCATACTGGATGATACCTGTAATAATAACATTAGAAGTCTCTGCCTCGGGTCTCCCTAGGAAAGCAAACAATGTCTCCCTATGCCACTTCCAGCCTAGGTGGTACCTCTACCCCCACTCTACTGAGCCGCAGTACCACTACCATAAGCTCTACCACCTCTACCTGATTGAACTCTACCTAGGCCTCTACCTTGTGGTACCGATGGTCTAGTCTAAAATGAAGAAGTAGGTTAGGGTCATTCACGACTCCTTTGGAAAGTACATTGTCGCATCAGGTGATCAGGATCTCTACAACTAAAGCAAAACATTTTACTCGGGAACTGTTGTGCAGATCCTGAAAACCCACTATAATTGTCTCGCCTTGTAGATCGCTGCTCTGAACCGTATGAGCCCTGACCCACGCTATAAGAATCCTTAGGTATCTAACCACCCTCGGATGTCGGCATAGATGCAAGAATGGGTCCCGATGCTGAAAGGAACCACTCCCTCTATGTGATTCCCTGCCTCAAGATGAGGCACCATTAAACTAACCTAATGTACGGGCCTTCTTAAGGTCCCCAAACTCATCTCTCTCCATCAATTCTACCTCTTTGATGGCACTCCCAATGGATTGGAAGGAATCCCCATCTCGAGATGCCCTCAACCCAACCGATCTGATAGAGAAAGTCAGCCCCTCACAAATCAATTGATCCTCTTTATCTCATCTGGAATAATGACTAAAGCATGCCTAGACAACTAGCAAAAAAGGGCCTCATACTCTATAACGGATAAGTTATCCTGTCTCAGATTCTCATACCTAAAATGACTCTCGTCTCTCATTCTCCAATGGATGAAGCGGTCATGAAAGGCACTGGAAAGCATCTCCCATGTCAGCAGAGAAGATCCAATTGGTAAAGACCCTAAATGATCTCTCCACCATTCTTTTGCTGGCCCACGAAGTTGAAGGGTAGCATACCGAACCCCATGTGACTTAGCTAACCCAACCACCTCTAGAAATTCTCGACATATAGTTATAAAATTATTAGCATCCTCGATCTTTCCATCCTGAAACTGATGTGGGTGTATCTTTCAAAATTTCCCATACCCGTGTTCCTCATCCTCTGTAAGTACACCGACGGTGCAACTTGACCCCTAACTGTTTTTGCTCATCCACTGGTGGTTGCCTCACCGGGTCCTGAATAACTAGGGCTTACTATTGCTCTTGGGTCTGAGTCCCCACTATAGTCTTAGAGTTGTGCTGTGTCGGTTGCACCACAACCCTTAGAAAAGCTTTCGATCACATTCAAAACCCTATTAAGGTATCTTGAAGAAAAGGTATGGATGCGGACTCTGGAGGAACCTGGTCCTCTTTGTCATCAATATGAGGCTCTAGAGAGGCCTCTCTAGTATGACCCCTTGCATGTGCTGCTTAATGGGCATGACTTCTGGCTAGTGTCGTTCCACAAATATGGTCTCTAGCTCGGACTCTACCTCTACCCCTAGATGTGGCCTAAACAACTATCTCAGAAACTACATTCCATCTACCACTGGTAACAATAGCTCTAGTCCTCTCTTTATGTCAATAGAACATACAGCTTAGTACTAAAGAAGGTAACCACACACGACGAGAAAGAATGAACAAAAAGAAAGTTTCCTAATAATCTTCATAACCTCTCAGAGATAAGTGCAGACGTCTCTGTACCGACCCTCGAGACTCTATGTAGACTCGGCTTGTATACACGTGAGACCTATGAACTTGTGCTCAGATACCATTTTATCACGAACCAGAAATATTCTTGATGGCACTCGCAAACCCCTGGCACTTAAATGACAAATGAGGGGGGGTTTTCTTCCATTTTTGGGGTTTAAGCCCATTTCACCATTTTTTAGCTTTGGGGACACCTGGTGGCAATATTGAAAGGATTTTCTATGCTAGATTATTTGGGTAAGTGTTCTTGATCCTAAACCTTCATTTTCCATAGATTAATTAAGAGTTTTAACATCCAAATGTGATATTTAGGTAGTCTTATGGAAGGTTTCAAGAACCCAAGTTCTTAGCTTAAATGGTGATTTTGAAGTAGTTTTGATCTCTTTTTCGAAATAATTTTCTCTAATGATTATATAAAGCCTTGATCATCATTTCAAGTATTAATTTCAGATTCAAACATTGATTTTTGAATGGGGGTTTGAGTTAATTGACCCACCTTTCAAGAGGATTGATGTGGGTATTGTTTTTTCCAGAAATTTATTTGAATACTTGCTTGTGCATAGATTGTGTGGCTTTGGAAGTGATTCGGAAGGGGAAGACTCAACTATTGGAGTCATTGTTGATTGGTTTAAGGCAAGCGGCTTCCTAAACCTTGTATTCTAGTTGAATTCGTATGCTTTTTTCGTTGATTGTGTGTTGGGAGTGATAGGGCTGAGATAAAGGGTTTAAATTGTCCACTTGATACATCTAAACGAATAATAAGGGGTTGAAATGAAAAAAGGCAATTTGTTGATCATGATGATGCGGATTGCCTTATTGTAACCGTTGTTGATTGATTGATGAAAGGCTTGAAAGCATGAATGTGGACTTGACCTGCGTGATCTCTTTCTCTTTCTTCGATCTCGAGGCTTGTCAAGGACTGGAAGAGGTAGCTGCTTGTCATTTGGCGGGCCCTTTTTTTCCTTTTCTTACATTTGTTCTATTTGGAAACAAACATTGAGACTTGTATTTATTTCTTAATTCCGTACTAATGTATTTAAGATCTTGTAGAAGTGACAACCAGATTTTATGGGTTTTAATAGAAGAATAAGTTTTCTACTTTATCTTGTTCTTAAATTTTACTATTTTTTGTATTTCTTTCATTTTCGTTGGGTTGACGCTGACTTGTCTTGGTTGGAAAAAACAAGTGTCATCACGTCCATTTTTGGGTCGTGACAGGATATGATTAACAACTCTAAAAATAGTAACAAGAGTAGAACGAGGGGCATGCCGAATGATGTTTGCGTAATCAAGACACAACTTCCAATTCGAGTGTCTACGATCGTACAATCGTAATGTAACCCAACCAAGGGTTGGCGTCGAGTCCCAAGGGAGTGGTTTTGAGAATTAATAGAATAATAAAATTTAGTTCTAATTAGCCATAGCTATAAACATTGTCGGATATAAACCTACTAAGTCTAAGGGGTGACGCAAGCTTCAACTATTAATGGGGGTTTGTATTAGTTAATAACTAAAAAGAGAAAAAAGATAACGAAACGAGATATGGAGACGGGATTCTTGGGATGTGATAGGAATACGGGATAAACTAGACTATTGGGTACATTCTTTTGATGGTAAATTGATGAACATTTGTGACTAGGCTAGACTATAGTGGGGGTAAATTCTCTCTCGAGTTACTTACCCCGAATCAACTCAGTTTCTCTCAAACACCAAGTTGCCGCTTTAAGCACAACTTCTGCCTTAGCCCATTCACTCTCTCGAGCTGAATGTGTGGGAAAAGGACTAGGATTCACTCTCTTGAGCTGAACCCATGTCGACCCAATACCACTGGCTATTAATTTAGTAGTCTTAGTTTTACAACCTCCCTCTCGAGCAAGCCAAAAACACTAAGATGAAATCATATTTACAACTACAATCCCATTAATTTCATACACAACTACTAAACGAAATCACATTTAAACAACAAATAAACCATCAACAAGCAAGACCCAACAGATAATTTAACCCATATTCACAAAATCACACCCCAAGAATTGGGTTTTAGCTAGACATTTAAAGAGATAAAAATTTATACCAATATCAAATTCCATCAACTGGGTATGAAGAATTAAGTCTTAAAACACATCAAGAGTGAAGAATCTCCGAGACCCACGTCTAATTTCTTGGAGTTGAAACCCTTTGAATCTTCATGGTCTTAGAACAAAGTCTCCAAAACCCTCTAAAACTTAAACTTAGAAAATAGAATATTATCTCTGAAATTGCATGCTGAAATAAAAGTTTCAACAAGTATTTATAATATTTGAAAATTTGTGCTGCAGCGGATCACTCGGCGCAATTAGTCGGGATCGCCGATCAACTCGGCGATCCGCTCTTTGGTAGGTTTCGTCACCGTCTTGCTATATCCTTCAGCATCGTCATGTTTTGGATCATTGGGCGACATAGTTCTGCTTCACAGAACTGCTCAGCGACACACTGACTGCTCCTTTACACCGCCGATTTGATCCTTTCCTTCAGGGCTCAGCACACTGGAACAAAAGGCGAGGATAAGACCTTTTGGCGACTCGCCGAATGGGTTTCAGCGATCTTCAGGCCTTCATTTCTTCATTCTTTTCAGCAGCCTTGTTCCTTCTTGCCAAGTAGTGTCCATGCTTTGCCTCAAACTCCAAATACCTGAAACTTAAGCATTTTCATCAGATATTGAGACAAAATGTGCATTTCAGGACACTAATTCTATCAAAATACAGCCCTAAATGAGTCCAATTTATGGACTCATCAACACCTCCAACTTAAACTTTTGCTTGTCCTCAAGTAAAACTCAAGTTCAACCGTTCAAAAAGGATGTCTCAAACAGTGCTACACAAGACTCGATCATGAATGTACACAACAAGACTCAATTTACTCATGCAAGGATCAACTGTGTACTCAAAGATTCAAGTTGTGACACACCATTACCAAAAATTCTCAAGCTCGCAATAATTGCTTCAAATGCAAGTTCAAGCTCAACAAAAGTATTTGAATGCCCTCACAGAAAGGATGATTCCATATTCACACACAAAGGTTTAATCATTTAAAGTTACAGAATCAAATGTAACGCTCACTCTCACAAACAAGAACACAATGCATGCTTTCACCCATAGGTTTGCCCTTATTTTCCAATCAACATTTGTTTCAGCTCACTCAAGATCAAAAAGGTCTTTTTAAGGCTTGTAATGGGTTACGTGCAAAGGTATGGTCATTTAGGCTCAATAAATTTCATCCTCATGAAATGTGGTGCTCACAACACTTCCTTTCCTCGTCCTTCATCATTTTCTTTAGTGCTCATAAGTCATCCTATTATTCACTTTCCATGGATTGTTTGGAAACCCCATTTCTTTTGTACTTTATTCCACAACTTTTCTTTTCCATTCTTTTCTTCTTTTTTTTTCTTTTTTTTTGTATGGAGGGGTTCCATTTTTCTCAACACCATGGGTTAAAGGATATTTTCCTTGCACTTCTTGACTTTCCCTTTTCTTTTCACCACACCCCCAACTTAGGCTTTTGGCCTAAGTTGGCTATTCAATCAACCACAAATCAAGAGGATTATAGGTAGTGGTTTAACAAAGGTTATGTTTTCATCAAGTTTCTTCCAAAGAAAGGTAAGGTTCAAGGGGTGTTCAAGAGAGGTTCACACACTTACAAGGTAGGTCACAAAAGAGGTATATGTCAAATTGACTCACACTCTTCGAAGTTGCCTAAGATCATATCAAGAGATAACCTTACTTAGTTGACCCGACCAACGGGGCAAATTCTAGGTGTTATCATGCATGGTTTATAGTAAACTCATCACACAAGGCATCGAAACTAAAGTCAAATAAGACTCCACACTTTCGCTAGTGTGCAACGTTCATCGCAAGAGAATCAATTTGATACATGGCTAATCACAACGAGATGCAAATAGTTCACATATTGTCTATGCAACTTCATTTGGTCTTATCGTAGCCACACATTCATGTTCGTTCAATTATGAGCACTATTCAAGTCATCAATATTGATCAGAACCGAGACATAAATTTGCCAAAGAACAGCCACTTCCAATCACAAGAGAGGTGGCAAATGTTTTTTTTGGAAGGCCAACATCATTTACAATTAAAACAAAAAGGAGCCACAAACTCAAACATCCACAAAAAAGCAGTATAAAATGACAATGAACGCATAACGACCCAAATGTATAAACAAAACATCAAACAATAATAGTTTCACACAAGGTGGGCCTCACCCCACCACAAATAAAAACATTTGTCCTCAAATGCAAATAAGATTATCCAAAATTTAATGATTAAAACAATACGAGCAGGATTATTAACTTAAGATAGGCATTTAAACAATCTAACCCTATCAGAGAGGCCCAGCACACGACAATATGATATGATCATTGCAAATGAGTTCAAAATTTGAAAAAATAATCCGGGGTTCGAGAAACTAACCTTTTATGCCGATTACACAATATTGAGATGCTAGAAGGTAAAGTAATATTCTCCGAACATAACTTCAAAGACTAAAATATGAAGAGAAAGCAAGAAATATGGAAAATACTACTCGGGTGAGAGGTTAAAAAGCGAGGAAAAATGGAAGTGGTAGGAGTTTAAACTATTAGCTTTTAAATAAAACCGTCCAGTTTTTTCCATTCAGCGACGTTAGTCTAGATTGCTGAACCACTCGGTGACTCGCTGATTAGTCACTTACCTCGCCGAGTTTTACAGGACCTCCAGTTTATGTAGAGGTCCAAACGGTGGACATTAGCGAGATCGCCAACCATTTCTGCGATTCACCAACTGGACCTTCAGCTTGCCAACCTGCACTGTTCAACACTTTCCTAATTTTAACCTACAAAATCAACACACCATTATGCTAACATAATAATTGAAAATGATTAAAACCTTGGGTTGCCTCCCTAGCAGCGCCTTCGTTAACGTCGTGTCACGACGCAAGTCCTTACTCTCCATTATTGGGGTTGACCCTAGTATCACTAGGTAACCCCAATTGCTTGATTGGGCAGAGATGAGGTAACTCATACTTCACAAAGTTCTCAAGCAGCTGGATAGATCTGGAATTAGAACCAATCATCTGGTTCATCACTTCGACGTTCTCCTTCATTTCGTCCAGCACTCTGTCATGTTCGTACCTTGTGAAGAATGATTGTGAGCATTCCTTCCACACGTTGATCCTCATTGTCCTTAGGCCTTTTTCACTCATGAAGAGGGATGTATTTATCATTCCTTCTGCATTGGACTTCGATCTCCATTACCTTTTCGGTCAACTCATCCATCTGAGTCATTAGTGCGGCCAACATGAAGTCCTTCTTTACTTCTTGGTTTGTTTTAGCCATGCGATCAAGCAGTGGGCTGCATTCTCGTAAGGCTGCTGTGTAATACCACCCAGAATGAGTTGTTCAGTAATTGCCTTGCTTCTGGGACCAAGACTTCTGTAGAAATAGTCCAGGAGGTCTATATTGGGAATTTCATGAGTGAGGCATTGAATCAGAAGCGATTTAAACCTTGCCCATGCCTCATGAATCCTTTCACCTTCCAATTGCTTGAAGGTTAGAATGCGATCCCTGTACATCATCACTTCTAATGGAAGGAAGTTCATCTCTCCACCTTTTCTGTTTCAGAACTCAAATAAGCAAAACAAAACTAAAAATTAAGTAAACTACAACTAACAAGAACAAAAATTCTACTAATCTAAGAAGTCTCAAATACCCCGACTCCCCGGCAGCGGCGCTAATTTGATGTTTGCGTAATTAAGAAACAACTTTCAATTCGAGTGTCTATGATCGTACAATAGTAAAGTAACCCAACCAAGGGTTGGGGTCGAGTCCAAAGGGAGTGGTTTTGAGAATTAATAGAATAATAAAATTTAGTTCTAATTAGTCATAGTTATAAACATTGTCAAATATAAACATACTAAGTCTAATGGGTGACACAAGCATCAATTATCAATGGGGGTTTGTATTAGTTAACAACTAAAAATAGCAAAAAGATAATGAAACGAGATATGGAGACGGGATTCTTGGGATGTGATAAGAATACGGGATAAACTAGACTATCGGGTACATGCTTTTGATGGTAAATTGTTGAACATTTGTGACTAGGCTAGACTATAGTGGGGGTAAATTCTCTCTCGAGCAACTTACCCTGAATCAACTCGGTTTCTCTCGAACACCAAGTTGCCGCTTTAAGCATAGCCTCCACCTTAGCCCATTCACTCTCTCGAGCTAAATGTGTGGGAAAAGGACTAGGATTCACTCTCTCGAGCTGAACCCATGTCGACCCAATACCACCGACTATTAATTTAGTAGTTTTAGTTTTACGACCTCTCTCTCGGGCAAGCCAAAAACACTAAGATGAAATCGTATTTGCAACTACAATCCCATTAAGTTCATACACAACTACTAAACAAAATCACATTTAAACAACAAATAAACCATCAACAAGCAAGACCCAATAGATAATTTAACTCATATTCACAAAAACACACCCCAAGAATTGGGGTTTTAGCTAGACATTTAAAAGAGATAAAAATTTATACCAATATCAGTTTCCATCAACTGGGTATGAAAAATTAAGTCTTAAAACATGTCAAGAGTGAAGAATCTGTGAGACCCACGTTCAATTTCTTGGAGTTGAAACCCTTTGAATCTTCAAGGTTTTAGAACAAAGTCTCCAAAATCCTCTAAAACTTAAACTTAGAAAATAGAATAGTATCTCTGAAATTGCCTGCTGAAATAAAGTTTCAACAAGTATTTATAATGTTTGAAAATTTGTGTTGTAGAGGATCACTCGGCGCAGTTAGTCGGGATCACCGATCAACTCGGCGATCCGTCCTTTGGTAGGTCTTATCGTCGTCTTGCTCTATCCTTCAACATCGTCGTGTTTTGGATCATTGAGTGACATAGTACTTCTTCACTGAACTGCTCGGCAACACACCGACTTCTCCTTTTCACCGCCGATTTGATCCTTTCCTTCAGGGCTTAGCACATTGGAACAAAAGGCGAGGATAAGACCTTTTGGTGACTCACCGAACGGGTTTCGTCTATCTTCAGGCCTTCATTTCTTCGTTCTTTTCAGCAACCTTGTTCCTTCTTGCCAAGTAGTGTCCATGCTTTGCCTCAAACTCTAAATACCCGAAACTTAAGCTTTTTCATCAGATATTGAGACAAAATATGCATTTGAGGACACTAATTCTATCAAAATATAGCCCTAAATGAGTTCAATTTATGGACTCATCACCGAATATGTATATTTTGATCAAAAAGCAAGAGTCTTTGTTGAAGAAATGCTAGGATTAAATGGTATGAAGATGGTGCCAGTAACAGAAAGTACTTCCACTCTATGATAAGATACAGGAAGAGAAGGTTGAGCCTGAGTAGAATAACAATCAATAAAGGAAAATGGATTACTGGAGATGCAAAAATTGCAAAAGTTGCAATCAAACATTATGAACATATTTTTAATCTAAAGCAGCACCGGGTTGATCCTAATATTTTAGACTGTATAACTGAATGCATCACCCACGAAGATAATCTCAGCATTATCAACTGCCCTCAAGAAGATGAATTAAAGAAGCCATCTTTGAGATGAAATTAGACAGTGTTGCTGGCCCTGATGGGTTCTCAAGTAAATTTTATCAATCTTGTTGGGATATTATCAAGGATGATGTATTTGGTTTTATTTAGTTTTTCATCTTGAAAAGAAAACTACCTAAATTCTTCTCTCATACCCTTCTTACTTTAATCCCAAAATTAGATTCTCCTAATTATTTCAGAATTGAGACCTAGAAGCCTTAGTAATTTTTCAAGTAAAGTCATTACTAAAACTCTTTCTAAAAGGTTAAATCCTTCTCTTTAGTAATTGAGACCACTCTGTCCTTCTCTTTTTATCATTGGCACTGAAGTTTTAGCTAGATTTCTTAACACACTTATTCGAAATGATCATTTCTTACTTTTTACTATATCCATGAAGGGGCCGATTATTAATCATCTATCGTATGATGATGACATTCTGATATTACTAGTGGGAACACCAAATCCATTAGGATGATTATGAAGCAAATTCACTGGTATGAGAAAAGTTCAGGCAAAAAAATGAACAAATATAATTGTTTTTACCTTACTTCTCCACATATGATTAACTAAATTAGAAATGCTACTGAATTCCTTAACAAGTAGTTTATTTTGATCATCTTGGATGTCCTATCTAAGTTGGGAAAAAAAGGAATGAATATTTTGAGAAGTTGTTATCGAAAGTTATCAAAAGGATCAATGGTTGGCAATGCAACATGCTTTCATACGGAGGCAAAAGCATTCTCATTAAAAATGTCCGCCAATCATTGCCGATATACACTCTTACTACTTTAACTCCTCATAAAGGTATTATCAAGCTCATGTAAAGACGTTTTAGTAGGTTCTTTTGGGGATCTACAACAGATAAAGAAAAATATCATTGGAGGTTTGGAAGAACATGTGTTTCTCGAGAAATGAAGGTGGATTAGGTATGAGAAACTAGAAAGACATTTGTGGTATCCTCAATATCAAGAAGTGGTGGAAGTTCAGGTGTCAAGATACTTTTTGGTCTAAATTCACTAAGGCCAAGTGTTGTGTCCAAGATGTGTTGCCGCGGTGGCTGGTTCAGCATATGATTATTATTAAAATTGGTTCTAGTTGTAGAAGTGATTTATTGATTTAGAAGGCTACTAGTGATGGTGTCTCTTCGAATAACTTTGCTTGGAATTGCATAAGGGATACTAAGTCTCCCATAAGTTAAAGTATTCCTTCAAGACTGGTGGCAGACACTTCGATAGAATGCAATACACAAAATGATGATTAAAAATATTCCAGTATTAATTTTCCGGGACTTGTGGAAGGCGAGGTGCTCTTGTAGATATGGAAGGAAAACAAGTTTTTATTTAGAGGTGTGGAGAAACAAATAAGTTGAAACATCAAAGCTGCTATAGACAAATCTTTCCCACTTCGGAAAATGGATCTCCATTGGAATCAACTATGTCAAGTGGTTGAAAACTTGAGACCAAGTATTTATCGTAAGATTGTGGTGTGGAACAGATCACAACAAAGGATGATTGAACTTACATGGATGGAAGTTTTCTGGAGCATAATGTTGTTGAGGCAACAACTGCTAAGTATGTTTTTCAATGGTTGAAGAATAATGGGCATCAACAAGGCACAATAGAAATGGATTCCTTGCTCATGGTTGATATGATGAAGAATAGAACTTCTCAAAATCGCAACCTGAAGTTTATCGTGGATGAGACTGCTGATTTAGTAGGGAATGCTGATTTTCGCTGCACTCATTGCTACAAAGAAGTCAACACAGTGGATGATCATCTTGTAAAAGTAACAACAGGCTAGATCAATTGACTAGTGGGATTAAAGGAGTTTATTTTCTAGACAAGATGCAAGTACCTAGCATAGGGATAAGATACGACAAAGCCCTTTTTTTTTGTAAGCTAATCTATATAGTCTCTAGATATGTGGAAATATAAAGCAGTGGCATGCTTAATAATTCTCCCTTTTTGCGAGGATTGCTTTACAATCGCTGATGTATATTTGAGGTTAAGGTGAAGTCCCCCCCCTGCCCCCCTCCCCCCCCCTTTTGTTTATCTTGTACATGATTTATATATACATCACCAGAATCGCAATTCTGGAATTAAAAAAAAAAACTCACAGAATTATAAGGATCTGATCCGGAAGAAATCTTGAAAACAAATGAAATGATAGGTCTAGGAGGCACAATAACGAAGGAGGAAGCTTGAGATTTTTGGGAATGACAACAATGACACATAATTAGAGACTTCATTTGTTGATGAAACAGGTTTGTAAGGTTATGAAATGCATAAAATTCGGTTCTTTAACATAAAGATGAAGGATTTTAATGTATATACATAGGCAGACCCACGTGTATAGGTGGGGGTGTATGTGAACACGTTAATTTTGGGGGGGGGGGAAATCATGTATATATATTTTCTATTGGGAGAAACTAGCAGAAACTAAATAAAATAAATAGTGCCCTCATGGAAAGCATAGGATGACACTTGGTGCTGCTAGTACTGGCCAGCTAAGTTGCTAACACACTCCAAAATTGTTGCCGTACCCATGTCGGATCCTCCAAAAATGCACTAATTTTGTAGGATATTATACGAACCCGTCAATATTTTTGAAGAGTCCGAGTAACATAGATGGCCAATTCATCCGCCCTCCCGACCTCGGTCCGAGCACAGCCAAAGCCACATTTGTCATTTTTATTTTTGAGTTTTGAATTCAAAGGGGGATTATTTATAACATTAAAATTGCTAGATAAGGGATTCAAATCCATGATAATTCAGTAGAACAAACCTACCTTGACCATTAAAAGTTTCGCTAATGCCTAAATCATATCATCATATCATATATTATACTAAAAGTGGAAATTCCATAGTTGACAGTTGAATTGCGAAAATATCCTTACCATATTAAAAATAACCACTTTATCTTTATCACTTAACTAACACCATTCCTCTAATAACTTTTACTTATTAGAAGCTAAATTGTTTATCTTCTATCAATTGGATAATTAATTCAGTTTCACTGGAGGGGGGAGGGTACTATTTCTCTCTGCAACAATTATTGTAGATGGTTAGTGTCCAAACCTTTTAGAATTATCAGTTGCAATATCAAACTTTTCATATTACAACATTTATATCTTTGGTCTTTTAAACTTCAATCAGTTAAATACTCTATACCCTTTTCATATTCTTTGCACTTTATAAAGTTACCACACTGTGTCAAATGTCTTTATCATTTTTTTCTTAGACTACGGAAAAAGCTATTACTATTGCCCTCTTATTTGTTGAATTTTGCCCAGCGTAAGGCAATACTATTTTTTCTCTTTCAACAAGTTCAGTTTTGTCACGACCCAAACCGTCGTGATTGGCACCCACACCAACCCTCAGGTGGGAGAACCATTACTACAACCTAACTAAACAATACTAACCAAAAGACATGTATTTAAAGATGTGGAAATAGGTTTAAATAATCGATTTACAAGTTGAGTTCCCACAAACTCAGTAAGTTACCAAACACAAAAATAAACAAGCAGAAATTGAACCCCTAAAACCTCAAAGTCATTGTACCAAAACTTCTAACCAAATAGTCTAAGATAAGGGGATACAACCCCAAAACAACTAAACCTATGTAAGAGTCTGAAAGGTTTTATTCCGAATGAAATGGACTAAGATCCTAGATGAATCCATGCAGTACACAAACAACGGTGTACTGATAGGATTAAACGACAATTCTAGTAAGTGAGACATACACAAGTAACTACAACATAGTAACTACACATATACATAAGGAATAACAATTTACCAGTTCATGCTCAATATATCAGTTTTACAATATCAATCTCAAATGCAATAGTCAATGATGGTCCTCTCATGGAACCCATACTCAAACGGTTAGTGTGTCAGAATGTGACACCATATCTAATAATGTGTCGGAATGTGAGACCCAATCTAATTAGCCACAACCACAAATAGAATCAACACCACAATGAATGATTTACACACTTATATCGTACAATCAGGTAACAGGTTCATTGGATGCTAGCTATAGAATCACAATTAGTAATTTCATTAGATTCATTTTTCCCTATTCGCATACATGCATGAATGCAATGGAGCAGTTAGCATGCATATATAACATAGACGGGAAACCAAACCATCACTTACCTCAAAACACAGCCTGGACACTCTTAAGGAACTTGAGCTTTCCCTTTCCAGAGTCTCTCAGTTTTTTCTTGATCTAAAACTATTAAATTATGCAAAGGTTTAATAATAGAGGCCTAGTTTACCCAGATTATATCCAAATACTAACCCTTGGCCAACCTCATGATCCTAACACCTAACTAGGGCTTTTTCAACCATTAAATTCAAGCCAAAACTCTTCCCCAAGGACAAATAGAAAGGATTATAAGTTCTAGGAATCAATTTATGAAATAGGGGAGTAATTGACTTACCTTTAGCGTGAGAATCAATGAAAAATAAGAAGAAATAGCCCTAGGTCGCCCTTTTTCTCTCCAAGAACGAAGATCGCAGAAAAATAATGTTTTTAAGACTTTTCCCATTTTTACTAGTGACTGGCCCGCCATAACGGGCCATATCCCTCCATAGCGGCCCTGCCATGGCGGGAATAATCCCGCAGTGGTAGGTTGCACTGAGACAGAGACTCAGAATTTGTGTTCCAAGTCGCAATGTCCCAACACACCCTCGAACCTTGATGTTCTAAAACCACCCTTTCACTCTAAGATCAATTATGAGAGTTTTACCCACCCAAATTTGATTCCGTAAAATCGTACATGCTTCTTATCGTCTTGGCTATCCACTTAAATCATTAAATTCAAAATCAAATCCCCCATCCATTACCAGATTACCCTAGACCTCACATGACTCATATTTCATTCAAGTGTGGCCTAGGCTTGAAATTTCGAAGTTACCCATTGTCTTATCTATAGATATGGGAATAGGCCGTTACAATAAATACCAATGAACACATCACTCATCCCCGAGTGAAAAAACTAGGAAAACTGGGCTTAGGTGAGAATAGAGTAGTACCTGAATCATCAAATAACTGGGGATACTTGTCTCGCATGTCCTTCTCAATTTCCCAAGTATCTTCCTCAACCGAACAATGCTTCTATTGAACTTTCACTGACTTAATCTCATTGGTTCTAGGCTTTCGGACATCACGATGAAGGATTGCAACTGGTTCGTCCTCATACTGGAGATCATTGTTTAACAAAACTGAGTCCTGCTTGATGATATAATCTCCATCCCCATGATACTTCTTGGACACATGTAACACTGGATAGAATCCAGATAGGCTAGGTTGTAAAGCCAACCTATAAGCCTCTGGCCCTACACAATCAAGGATCTCAAGTGGGTAAATGTAGTGAGGACTGAGCTTGCCCTTCTTGCCGAATCTCTTCACACTCTTTTTAGCTTACACTTCTAGAAGAACTTGTTCACTAGCCTGAATGTCATGTCCCTTACTTTATGATTTGCATACTCTTTCTATCGACTTTGAGTGTCTAGAAGCTTAGCTTGGATACTTCTCACCTTATCCTGAGCATCCTTTACCAACTCCACCCCCAAAGATTTCACATCTCCAACCTCAAACCATCATATGGGCGATCTACATCCCCTCTTATAAAGTGCTTCGAATGGTACCATGTCAACGCTGGAGTGATAGATATTTTTGTAAGAGAACTCACATAAAGGTAGGAATTTATCTCAATGCCCTCCAAAGTCAATTACACATGCCCTTAACATGTATTCTGACACTTGAATTGTCCTCTCCGACTGTCCATTACTATGTGGATGGAAAGTTGTGCTGAAAGTGAGTTGAGTGCCCAACTCTTCATGCAACTTCCCCCAAAACATCGATGTGAACTGTGTACCATGGTCTCAAATGATAGAAAGGGGCACCCCGTGCAACCTTACTATCTTCTTAACATAAATATTTGACCAAATTTTGGGCATTATAGTCTACTCTGACCGGAATGAAGTGGGACGACTTAGTCAGTCTGTCAACTACAAGCCAAATGGAGTCAAACTTTCCCATGGACATCCAAAACAATACGAAGATGGTTATGATGCTCTTCCTTACTCTTCAATTAGACCAAAATGTTATCAATAAAGACAATTACAAAGGCATCCAGGAATGGTTTGAACACACCATTCATCAAATTCATGAAGGTTGCAGGTGCATTGGTCAACCCAAACAACATCACCAAGAACTCATAGTTCCCATACCGAGTCCTGAATTTCATCGTGGGTACATCTTCAGGCCTAATCCTTAATTGATTATACCAAGATCTTAAATCAATTTTAGAGAATAGTATGCACCCCGCAAGTGGTCAAAGAGGAGTGGACCTATGTTATACAACATGTTAGATCAATTGCCTAGTGGGATTAAAGGAGTTTATTTGCTAGACAAGATGCAAGTACCTAGTAGAATGATAAGATACTGTAGACACTTTATTTTTGACCAAAATTAAGATTTTACACCATTTTAAAACTTAAATATTATTATTTCAGTAGGTTTAAAAATTTAAAATAAATAAATAAAAAAGATCTGAAAATTACAACTATGCTCTCTTTACGTTTAGATTTTAGTAAAAGAAGCTTGTGAATTTAATGCATTGGTTAGTTATTATTTATTTTAATTAATCCTTCAACTTTTACCTAGCTAGTCTAAAAAAAAATATATGAAAAAGAAGTAAAAAAGAGGGCCCTAAAAAATTCAAATTATCTCACCCTTTATCTTAATTACCCTCAAACTCGCTATTCCTCCTAAAAATCCTCTTCCCATTTATTTATTTATTTTCTTTTTCTTTTTCTTCCCCTTTTGTGTTTCACGTAAACAATCACGACCTTGGTACACCCTGGACGTGGCTGGTACTCGAGAACCATTGATGGCCCCCCAAGTGAACCCTCATCCCGACTGACTACAAGCGGAAGACTAACTCAAACATACATAAACATCAAATTGAAAGAAATGTTTAAAAACAATTTACTTAATCTCAAAACTTCACTAAATATACTGAGTATGAAACATAAGTTTTAAATAAAATATCTCAAACTGAAAGACTCTCCAAAAATGTCTATCTATGAAGCCTCTACTATACAAAGATAAGTGTCGGGAAAAGACCCACGACTCCTCAAAAGAACTACTACTAACAACTCATAAAACTGGAGTACTCCAAAAGCAAAGAGATCTCACTCATAAGCAGATGAGCGGATGAAGTGATCTCAACAAACTCGTGTTGAGGATCCTAATAACATGTATTTGCATCATTAAAAGATGCAGGTCAAATGACATCAATACATTGAATGTACGAGTATGTAATATAGTTGAATAACAAATAAGTAAAAGAAAGTACTGCAATAGATAACAATGTACTCAAGCTAAATGTAAATAAATAAAGGAGTTAAATCATTAAAGCTTTACAAAATACTTTCTCATCTCTGAACTTAACATAATAAGTTATATATAAAAATACACTTTAACTCTATTGGGAGATTCTCTAACCGACAACCATCACTATGAGCTACGTGATGATACAACGTCTCGCCCACGCTGCCAAAACTGTCATATACCTTGTCGGGATATATGACACCTCAACTAAGTGGATCCACTAAGCTCTTCCCGAAGACACTTAGGATTCGTCTAAAAATTATGATCATGTACCCATGTTAGCATACATGGTTTATGAGGAATGTGAGTTGTCTGAACTCATCCCCATATTGGTGCTCAATACTACTCCCAATAATATATACTCATGCTCAATGTTTAAAACCATACTTTTCCTCTGGTTTGAGATAATTGCTCAAACTATACTCTTAAAAGAGGTAACTGCTCTTGAAATATCCTCAAACTCGTAACTCATTTAGAAATTAAAGTTTCTCTTTTATCAATGTAAAAACCGATACCTTTGGGAATGCATAGTTCCCTTATACTTTTACTCAATTCTTACTTGAAAACTCTTTCTAAAAAATATATCAAAATCATATTGTGATATGATTATTGATGACTCAGGAAGTCATATTGCATAAACATTGATGGTATATATATATACCATACAACTTAAATATTGATTGCTTACTCGACTGTCATACTAATCATGTTTTAAAACTCTTTATCAAACTCCTCTTTACTTTCTCAAAAACTCAGTTTAAAATAAAAATGTTGGCTTTAGAAGATTTTCAAAATTTATAACTCAAAATAGGGTTCATGCTGAAATATAGACATGAACAACTCAACTCAAGGATCTCAATAACAATATAGAAAATTCAATACTCAAGAACTCAAACATTTAGAACTCAAGAACTTAGAACTCAATGATACCACTCGTCTCAAGAATATCAATTTATAGGGTTCATGCTGAAATATAGACATGAACAAATCAACTCAAGAATCTTAATGCATAACATATAGCAATTCAAAAATTAGGTATATAATTTCAAAAAGAACCAGGAACTCAAGAACTCAAAATCAACTCATCTCAAGAATACTCAAATCTAGGGATAGAATCCTAGGTTACTCTTTTACTGATTTAAAAGTAGATGTAGGGCGTGAGGACGAACTATTCCAATACTATGATAGCCTTAGATACCTGGAAGAACAAGGTTCTTGAAGAATCTTGAAGAAGAATTTGATTAGAATCCTTGAAACCCTAGCTTGAAGGATAAAAATCAAGAAAACCTTTATTGAGCTTCTTGAATTAGTTTCTTGAAATATCTATTACCAAGAATTATTATTTTCATTAGTGATTCATAATTGTATGGAGGAATTTGAGTTGGAAAGAATGGAATTCTTGGAGAAAAACTTACATTGAAGAAGAATCCTGAAATAGATTGAAAGAATCTTTAATGGAGTCTTCTACTTTGATTTTTCCTTAGGCTTTTGAGAGAGAAGAGAATGGGGGATTAAGAGATAAAAATCTCATTCTTTTGAGCCTTTAATTTGTCAAGAAATTAATTTAGGGTTTTCTTAGAGGTAATAAGACAAAGATGACCATTTTTAATATTTTCCCGTCGGCTAATTCGTCATTGTACTGTACCAGGTTACTAAAATGATCATAACATTTTACTCAAAACTCGGATTAACGTGAAATCGGTAGAGTTGGAAAGAAGATTCAAATACCTTTAATTTGATAGGTTGTGGCCCACATAATTCTTAGAGATATGGTCGTTTAAAGTTGACCCAAGTAAAATCTTACATCCAAACTTAATCGGTAAGGAAACTTTCCACTCAACTTTGTGCTAGGAGTTTTTAGTGACATTAATTGATATCCAAAATAATTCCCACACTAAAGAATTTACCTTTACATATATGACGAATTTAAGCATAACCCGATAAGACCTTATATGCAAATAGAGAATAGTTCGGGACTTAGCTTAGAAATTTTTGGGATGTTACAATATCTCCCCCTTGGGATTATTCGTCCTCGAATGATCGTTAAACTGAGGATAGAAGGGAAAAAATTTACTCTTACTATCTCTTTGACTTTTGAACTTCCCTACTAACCTTTAACCAACCTTGAGCCCATATCAAGAAACATTTAATGCATCATGCATTCGTCCACATGCAACAAACACCACATTCAAGCCTAGTACTATAACCACTCCATGAACTCCTACTAACTAACCCTTATAAGAATTCCTCATTCTCTCGTCACTTCTACCAACTTAACTTTCATGCATTATTACCAGGAAACTGACTTATTACTCATCATAAAACCTTATCTTCTTCTTCCTCCACATTTATAACCTTAAATGGAATTAACACACCATCACTATCACAAGAAATAGCAATCCTCTTCTCTATCCTTCAGACAACAACTATCAACAACACCACTCTAAAAACTAAAAAAGGATTACTAAAAGAGCTCTAGAGCTAAATATCATAAGCACGATTCATTCGAGATATCTGATATAAGAATATGCATGACATAACATTATGTTGCTAGCCATTGAGAGTAAATAATGAATTTGCGAGACCGAGTGTAATATGAGACATAAGTGCTTATATGAATGGGTTCATATCATGAGGCTGATATCCATAAATTTATGGAGTAAGATTGAGATCAACGGGTTAAAGTCCTTGCCCCTCATTCTTGAAACAGAGCATAGATGAATCACTCTGAAGTGTATGAGCATAGGTCATAGACACAATTCTACTATTAGGAATATGAACAAGATGTTGTCATAACTAGACTGGAGGAATACGCTAAAGTATGGATGGATTGTTGTACCTCTAAAACTCTTTCTGAAGACATCACTATCTCATTCTATGATAGCCTTACATACTTGGAAGAATAAGGTTCTTGAATAATCTTGAAGAAGAACTTGATTAGAATCCTTGAAACCCTATCTTGAAGGAGAAAAATCAAGAAATCCTTTCTTGAGATTTCTTAAATTAGTTTCTTGAAACTCTATGGCCATGAATTATGATTTTCATTAGTGATTCATAATTTTATGGAGGAATTTGAGTTTAAAAGAATGTAATTCATGGAGAACGACATACCTTAAAGAAGAATCTTGAAAAAGATTGAAAGAATCTTGAATGGAGTCTTGTACTTTGATTTTTCCTTAGGGTTTTGTCTTAGGGTTTGAGAGAGAAGAGAATGATGAGTTAAGAGATGAAAATGCCATTATTTGGGGTCTTTAATTAGTCAAGAAATTTGTTTAGGGTTTTCTTAGAGGTAAAAAGATAAAGCGACCCTTTTTAATGTTTTCCCTTTGGCTAATTCGTTACTGTATCAGTTTACTATAATAGTCATAACGTTTTACTTGAAACTTGGATTGACGCGAAATTGGTGGGGTTAGAAAGAAGATTCAAATACCTTTAATTTTATAGGTTATGGGCCATGTAACTCTATATATTCTAAGAGATATGGTCATTTAAAGTTGACCCATGTAAAATCTTACATCAAAACTTATTCGGTAAGGAAACTTTCAACTCAACTTTGTGCTAGGAATTCTAGTGACCTTAATTCATATCCAAATTCATTCCCACTATGAAGAATTTAACTGTAAACATATGGTCAATTTAAAAATATGTCGGGTACAATCTTATTTACAAATGAAGAATGGTTCAAATCTTAACTTAGAAATTTTTGGAGTGCTACAATATCTCTCCCTTGGGATCATTCGTCCTCGAATGACGATTTGCCTGAGAATGGAAAGGGGTTACTCTTACTATATTCAAGCCTAACTCAAAATCACAAAGGACTTGACATAGGGTGATTATTCTGATCTAAATCACAAGATTCAAGTTCTATACCTTTGTAGGAAATCCTATCCCAAGAACACTACTCCTTACCGCTACATTCAACTAACCTTGAGCTCATATCACGAAACACCTAATTTATCACACATTGTCCACATGTTAACAACACCACATTCAAGTTTAGAACCTTAACCACTCCAAAGACTCCTACTAACCCACTTTCTAAGAATTTATCAACCTCTCATCATCTCTACCAACTGAACTTTCATGCATTACTACTAGGAAGCTGACTTAGTACTCATCGTAAAACCTTATCTCCTTCTTCCTCCACATTTATAACCTTAGATGGAATAAACACACCATCACTATCACAATAAGAAATAATAATCATCTTCTCTATCCTTCACACAATTACTATCAACAACACCATTCTCAAAATTAAAAAGAATCAATGAAAGAGCTTTAGGGTGAACAATTATAAACACGATTCATTTGAGATATTTGATATAAGAATATGCATGACATAACATTATGTTGCTAGCCATTAAGATTAAATCATGAATTTATGAGACATAAATGCTTATATTTAATAGGTTCATATCATGAGGCTGATATGCATAACTTTATGGATTAAGCTTGAGATTAATGGGCTAAAGTCTTTGCCCCTCATTCTGGAAACTGAGCATAGATGTGAATCTCTCTAAAGTGTATGACCATAGGTCATAGACACAATGCTGATATAAGAAACATCATCATGATGTTGTAATGGCTGAACTTGAGAAATACACTAGAGTATGAATGGATTGTTATACCTCTAAAACTCATTCAGAAGACATCACTATCTCATCCTTAACACTCGACTTGGTTTCTCAACTTATCATCTCCCCTTGGTCTAAAGCTGACACT
The DNA here is from genome assembly GCA_029582685.1 of Solanum piurae. Lineage (NCBI taxonomy): Eukaryota > Viridiplantae > Streptophyta > Magnoliopsida > Solanales > Solanaceae > Solanum > Solanum piurae. The sequence goes on along the minus strand of JAJOOO010000382.1, from coordinate 29,905 downwards.
TGAAATCTATGGATCTATTCTATCATCTTTTAACTGGTCTACATTCACTTTACTCTAATACTCGGGAAAGGCTTATCTCATGACTACTAAACTCTCCATAAGCAGGTACTAAGACTCCTTCTAAGACCTCTTTCTACGATGCTTCTATTAATCTCTTGTCATTGGCTTACAAGGCCGCTTCATCTAACTCTTACGGGAAAAATAATGCTTACATTAGCCTATTCCACATTGATAGGTAAAATATACTATCTACGTATACATGGAAAATCATTAACTTAATTGGAACCTCGTCTGATTGCATACAATCTCGGGTACACCTTTTAATGCTCTTGTTACTCTTATGACTTCGCCACACTTCACTACCTTAACTAAAAGTTAGGATCTCTCACTTCTACCACTCATATTTATTGTAGATAAAATCTCAATCTCTCGCCTACTCTATGTCAAGTCTAATATCAAGACTAACATCATCACCATCATGTTGCCATTTTTTTATAACGACACTCATCTCAAATTCAAGCTTAATGTTCATTACTAAACTTGGATATCAATATGATTGCTCACTTACTATACTAACTTACAACTACTAGATACAATTTAAGAAATACTCGCCCACTAAAACCTCATGGCAAGTAGTCAATCTTTATCTCTAAGTCTTCACACTTACAATTTATTGTCACACTTCCTTTCACAACTTAAATACTATTTACCCATTCTCTTTACATCATTGCCTAATTAGTTCTGTAACCCTCCAAATATTATGGGCTTTCATAAAAAAGAAATCATAAGCCTAGCTTAGATCTATCACCTCATGAATACTCCTGCTCTTCTATTCAACACCTACACTTGGTCGTTACTAATACAATGACACATCATCATAAACTCCTTTCTAGTTAAAGTATACTCTAACTCATCCTAACTAGTAACCATTACTCTACCTCCTATAATGATATTTACACAAACTCATCACTTATTAGTCAACCCATAAGGGAAAACTCCTCATTAATAACTTACTAGGTGCATGACTACAATAACATATTTTTCCTCATCACTATCTCCCTTTCTTAGATTACTAAACATCTGCATGCATTCTGCTAACTTTGGGCACTTTTACTACTACTACTCATTATCTCGTAACTCATACTATCTTTTCGGGTAAAAACACTACCCAACCTCTAAAACACACCTCCCCATAAAGGTCTCAACTAAAATAAGGTTTATGGAAAATAGTCTGGGAATGCATCTCACTTTTAGCTCGAACGCACGATTCATATGAATAAGAGTGCATTATTTCAAATTTCGACACTTAAGCTCACTCACGGGCTTCTCTCAAGCCCCTTTGCAGTCTCATGACTTTCTCAAGATTCTGGCTAAGAATAACTCATCAATAAGGATGTTGGGCTTCACTTTTAAACCACCTTTAGTATGAGGGCTATTCGAATGGATTTGAGAAACGCACAAGTATGAATAAGTTCCTTATGACATAGTTCTAATGCACAATTTAGAGTATGAAAGAAGGGAAAATTTCTTAAATGTCTGTAGTCCCTTATTTATAAAAGTGGGGGTCTCACAACTATAAATAAGATCCTACTGACACGACTTCATAGACACCCTAGGACACTTGAACTCTGTGCTCTGAAACCAAGTTTGTCACGACCCGAGTCTACACTTTGGAGGTGGCCAGCACTTGAGAACCATTGATGGTCCTCAAGCGAACCCTCATCCTTGTTGACTACAAGCGTAAGACTAACTCAAGCATACATAATCATCAAATTGAAATAAACTTTTAGAAACCGTTTACTAAATGTCAAAACTGAACTGAATATACTGAGTATGAAACATTAGTTTTAAATAAATCAATTGAAACTGAACGACTCTCCAAAACTGTCTATCTATAAAACCTCTACTGTATATAGAAGAGTGTCACGACAAGACCCACAACTACTCAAAATGTTACTAATACCAACAACTCATAAAACTCGAGTCCTCCAAAAGCAAGAAGGCCTCACTCGAAAGCTGACGAATGGATGAAGTGATCTCAACAGACTCTTGTTAAGGATCCTAAGAACCTGTATCTACATCATTAAAAGATTTAGGTCGAATGAAACCAGTACATTGAATGTATGAGTACGTAATATAGCTGAATAACAAATAACTGAAAGAAAGAAATGCAATATATAACAATGTACTCAAGCAGAATGTAAAGATATAAAAGAGTTAAATCATTTAAAGCTTTACAAAATACTTTCTCATCTCTGAACTCCACAAAATAAGTGATATATAAAAATACACTTTAACTCTATTGGGATATTCTCTAAACGATAACCATCACTATGAGCTACATGATGATGCAACGTCTCACCCACGTTGTCAGAACTGTCCTATATATTTCAGGGATATAGGACACCTCAACTAAGTGGATCCACTAAACTCTGTCTGAAGGAACTTAGAATTCATCTAAAAAGTATGATCATGTATTCATGTTGGCATACATGATTTATGAGGAATATGAGTTGTCTAAATCTATCCCCATATCGGTGCTCAATACTACTCCTAATAATATATAAACTCATGATCAATATTTAAAAAAGCATACTTTTCCTCTAGTTTAAGATACTTGCTCAAACTATCCTCTTAAAAGAGGTAACTGCTCCTGAAATATCTTTAAACTCATAACTCATTTAGAAATCAAAATTTCTCTTTATGAATGTAAGAACTGATACTTTTGGGAATACTTAGTTCCCTTATAATCTTACTCAGTTCATATTTTAAAACTCTTTCTCAAAGATATATCAAAATCATATTGTGATATGATCATTGATGACTCGGGATGTCATACTGCATAAACATTGATGGCATAACTAGATACCATACTGCTTAAACATTGATAGAATACTCGATTGTCACACTAATCATGTTTTAGAAACTCTTTCTCAAAACTCATCTTTACTTCTTCAAAAACTTAGTTTAAAACTCAAGTGTTGACTTTTAAAAAAGCTTCTTAAAATTTATAACTAAATTCATAGGGTTCATGGGGAAGTATGGACATGAACGACTCAACTCAAGGATCTTATTAGCAATATGGAAACTCAGTACTCAGAACTCATGAACTCAATGATACTACTCATCTAAAAAATACTCAATTCATAGGGTTCATGCTGAAATATAGACATAAACAAATCAACTCAAGAATCTTAATGCATAACATATAAAAATTCAATAATTAGGAATATAATTTAAAAAATAAATAGGAATTTGAGAACTCCAAATCAACTCATCGGAAGAATACTCTAATCTAGGGGTAGAATCTTAGATTTCTCTTTTATTGATTTGAAAGTAGATGTAGGGCGTGAGGATGAACTATTCCAATACTATGATAGCCTTAAATACCTGGAAGAATAAGGTTCTTGAATAATCTTGAAGAAGAACTTGATTAGAAGCCTTAAAACCCTAGCTTGAAGGAGAAAAATCAAGAAAACCTTTCTTGAGATTTCTTGAATTAGTTTCTTGAAACTCTATGGCCAAGAAATTATGATTTTCATTAGTGATTCATAATTGTACGGAGGAATTTGAATTGAAAAGAATGGAATTCTTGGAGAAAGACTTACCTTAAAGAAGAATCTTGAAGAAGATTGAAAGAATCTTGAATGGAGTCTTCTACTTTGATTTTTTCTTAGGGTTTTGCCTTAGAATTTGAGAGAGAAGAGAATGATGAATTAAGAGATGAAAATCTGATTATTTTGGGTCTTTAATTAGTCAAGAAATTCGTTTAGTATTTTCTTAAGGTAAAAAGATAAAAACGACCCTTTTTAATGTTTTCCCGTCAGCTAAAGGGTTTTGCCTTAAAGGATGTTTAGAGGGTGTTGATCTTCTTCAAAGCCATTTTCATGTCCTTTAATTCTTGAAAAGGTGATATGAGAGGTATAGATGTGCCAGAATTTGTAGACGGTAAAATTTATGTCGAGAGAATAATTATCAAGACTAGAAAATATTACAACAATATATTTATTTGTTTTCAAAAATAAGCATTACAATATTTATGAATCCTCTAATTTGTCGTTTTATAAATCTAAATTTAATGCCTTGTAAGCTTGATCTTGAATTTTGATGAATTTGAACTTGACTTCCACTCCCAAGGGCTTTTGAACTTGTTCTTGAATATGGTCGTCTTGATCTTTAGTTGTTCTTGAACTTGACTGCTTGGGTACTTGTATTCTTCATCTTGTAGCTTGTAGAGAAATTTGATGTGTTTGATCCAGGAGCTCTCTTTGGCTTCTAGGTAGAATTCTAGTGTGATTTATGAGTCATCCCTATTTATAGTAGTAGAATGGACGAGTTACGATGAAAAATCTTGTTTCCCTTTACCCCATCATATTTAAGCGACATGATAAATTGGACTTTAACTAAGTTGGATCTTCATTTGTAGCCCATATTAATGGAGTAGTTCAATGAAATTAAAACTCAATTAAATCCATATTTTTAGACTTAAATAATTAATCTAATTATATTCATTCATAATATTTATTTGGACTGATATATATTGAATATAATATAATCTGAATCTTTTTATAAATTTATGTTTAATAAATTTTAAATGATTACAATGATATCACAAAAACATATACTAATTATGCAAGTATTTAAATTTATGTAAGCTACATTTAAATACTTGCTATCTCATATTTGGTACATCTTAATGAATTGCATTAGTCTCTTTTATTTAACTTCTCTTTTATTTTAATGAATTGCATTAATCTCATATTTGACTTTTCTCTTTCACAGTTACAAAAGAAAACCAAAATGAAGAATTGCATTAATCTCATATTTGATACCTTTTAAATCTATAAAAGCATGGTGGACAGTGTAGCGAAATGAAAAGGTAGAAAAATGGCAAAGTTTTGGTCCTCTTCATTGTTCTTTCTCTCCTTTGTATTAGTAACACTATTTGGAAATCTTCCAAATGTGAAGGCAGACATACTTGATGACGTTTGTCCCAAAACCATAAATCCTCCTCTATGTTTTCAAGTGCTTCGAAATGATCCCTATGTTTACAAAGGAGATATTCACAGCCTTCTCTCAATTGTTCTTTCTATAGCACAAGATAATACCACATTTACCTATAACTTGGTTCAATCCATTCTTCAACAACCCATAAAAGATCCCAACATGAAAGACCAACTAATTGGTTGTTTAAAAAACTACAAATATGCCAGTGATAATCTTCAAAGTTGCAATGATTTTCTTAGGATTGCTAATTATAGAAAAATAAGTTTTTTGGCTTCTGCTGCTATGTATGAATCTCTTGCTTGTAACCAAGGTTTCAAAGATGTACTACCCCAACTCAAACAACTCAGCAAGGTGGTCCAAGAGTTCTCTGATATTTTGGTTGTTATTGCCTATGATCTCGAATAATCTAGTCATTTTACCTGATGCCTTATGTCTCACTTCGTTCTTAAATTACATGGATGAATTCATCTTCTGAATTTATATATATATATATAAAAATTATTCTTATTCTGCAATGTAATTTTCAAATGAAACGCATTCAATTCACCATTATATATGTGTTTCCTAAAAATGTGTATGGAGTTGGGGCGATTAAAAATACTTGAAGGCGTAGAGTGAAATTTTAATTAACACTTAAAATATAAATAAACTTCATATGTAATTTTAAAATCAAATTTTAAAAAAAAATATGCAAAATTATTACTAAATAGTTTTTAATAATTAATTTCTTTGATAAAAATTAATAGTAGTTTTAGATTAGGTTTTATGAATTGCAATGTTGAAATCATCGTTTTACCAAGGCAAACACTATAAGAATTGTGAACATAATTCTATAAGTAATAGGTTGGCAAATTTAGATAAAAATAATAGTAATTAAGAACCACAGAAGTTGTTTCAATAAGTTGAGAACTTGGTATACCCCACTTAATGTTTGTTTCAATACTTGAAATCCTAAAGAAATAAAAAAAAAAAAGAATTTGCAATTCTCTCTCTTCAATATTTTTCGACTATTGACTCTTGTTTGTGGTAAATTTTTTGTAATGATCCTCTAGGGCATTTACTTGTATGAATGTATTTTAAGTGTTTAGAGCTTTTCTATAGTAAATAAAAGTTATTTTTATTACTTGACAGTTTTGTCACCTATTTAGTTGTTTGCTTTTTATTACATTTTTGTATGTTAGAGCTTTTGAAGTTTGAGTGGTTAACTTTGGTCAAAACTTCAGATAATTGACCTTTGAGTGTAATTTTGATGTTTCCTTTAGCTATGGAACATCAAGTTTGGTCTTTAAGGACCTTTGATTCAGGTCTCAAGGCTTTCAGACTCATTTCAAGCACCTTACTATTTTTGGCTAAAATAGAATTTTGGGTGTGGGAACCACCTTTTTGTAAAAATGACCTACATCGTATTTTCTGAAACCTTTGTTGTTTCTGAAGTGTCAAATTTTGTGTGTTAGCATAGTTTGTTTGTGTGTATGGGGTTCCAACAAATCTTGAGGCCCCGTCAAGGCATTTGGTCAACTTCAAATTTAGGTTGGTGTAGCATTTTATAGTTCACCTAACTTGTTCTTCGTATCTGTGATCTTTGAATTGCCTTTGCAAATGCCACTGAAATTGGTCTTCACGATCGCAGGCTTGGCATCACATTCAGGTAAACAATTATTTTTAGTTTTCGGGGTCGTGGGTGTTAAACCATGTGATTGTGATTAATGATCAATGGACCCAGTCATTAATTGACCATCACAAACACAATATTTAGGTCTTACAATCGAAATGAGTAAGTGACATGTTTATGAGTAGTAGACTTCCACCCTTTTGAGGCCTTTTTATTTCGATAATGAGTGTCCTCAATACCATTTTATGTCATATACTAATGAAATGTTGGTATTTTGCAGCTACAAAATCTAAAGGATAAGGCAAGGATAAATCTAAGAAAAAGAGGCAAAAAACACCAAAAAGAAGTGTAAGCTACTAAGTTGAAGACCGCCTAACATGAAGGACGGATCGCCGAACAAGCTGAACCTCACCAATTCTGGCAGTGCTCAATGTTAAAACATTGGGGTAGGTCAGCAAAGAAAGAATAGATCGGCGATGCGTTGAATGTGTAAAGGCGAACCTGACTCCATCACCGAATGTGAAAAATTTCCAAGTGAAAAAAGAAAGCTAAATTAGATGAACATGGTTATAATCCACAATTCACCTATAGTGAAAGGCGAGCTCTACCGAGTTCACTAAATAGGGTTCAAACACTTGAAGCCAAAATCAGAGAAAAGGCGAGCTAAAGGACTAGACGACGATTTACCGACTCTGCTAAGTGAGTCTGATTAATGTCTCCGAGTGGGTACAAAAGGAAATTTCGGTTAATTTTTGGTAGAGTATAAATAGCCCTAAAGAGAGAGAAAGTGTATCTATGTTCATGCTAACTTTTTCATATTCTGAAAAATACTTATTGAGTTTTTTTCTTTTAGAATTTTGAATTGAAACAATTTTGTAAATAACAATTGTGGGTTTAATTCAATGTGGGTATTGAAGATTGTTGATGATCTCTAACTATTCTATTGATGGATTCATGATCGGTATACCTTCACTCACTTTTATAATGATTGGCTAAATCCACAATTCTAGGGGTGTGATTATGTGGTTCGGTGTTGATTTAATTTAGTGGATATTGGGATTTTTCTTTGTTTTATGGATGTTCATCCATTGATTTGGGGTTTTTAACATGAGGTTGATTAGGGTTTAAGGTGGAAAACTTAATCCTAGTCTAGATCTTCGATTAATTCTCGGAAGAGATCAATTGAAGTGGTTAAACAACTTGATTCTTAAAATTCAGTTTTGATTCTTGTGGTTTGCTCAAAAGAGAGATTATAGGTCATTTCTAGTTGCCAAGTTTGCTTGAAAGAGAGATTTTTTAAGGTATTGGGTTTATTAGGAATTCACATTTAAGAGACCAAAAGGAGATTCTATGATATGATGCAATGAGATCGAAAGAAGATTTGTGCCATTGAAGATTACACAACTTATCCATGGTTCTCTAGCATAATTGAGCAAACATTCATACTCCTATTGGACATTAATACAAACCCATATATCCTTAGAGCATTTATTAATTATTTTAATCGTTATTTGTAGTTAACTTGCAAAAATTGATTCCAAAACATCCTTCTTAAATTTGGTGGAATCATCCACCCATTTGTTTTATTCCTACAATGAATAAGTTTCATTTTATCTTCTTCTCTGAATTCTTATCATCAATTCACTCGGTATACGACCCAGACTCTTAGTTGGGTATTTTTATTGATAACGATCGCTTACTCTTTTGTTTGTTTATAGTAATTTGAGCATTATAAAATAATGGCACCGTTGTAGGGGAGCGGTAGCTAAGACTTCAGTTTGTGAAATTAACTTGAGAACTTGTAAAGCTAAGTGGAATACATTTACGCTTGGTGTTGTTGTTGTTCCCGAATTTGCAGCTAGAAAAATGAGTGTAGATGGTGGCCACCTAGTCGCAATGGGAAGGACAATGATATTGGTGATAGCGATTACATAAATCTCAATGTCATCCTGAGTTTTGGAGCAGTTCGTTTACCCCTACCCTGGGGAATGCTACCTTTATTGTAACCGGGAAAATGTAGTAGTTGTTCTATATGAGAGGGATATTTGGTGGTCTTGCCCATGAAGACCCCCATGATAATCTCCGACAATTTGTGAATTTGTGTGGGCTCTTCACTATGAAAAGAATTACTCAATAGTCGATATGATTACGAATATTCTCTTTCTCCTTGATGGGTGAAGCAACAAAATGGTTGTCCGAATTACCAAAAGATTCTATCATTTCATAGCAGGAGCTCATCGAAGCTTTTCTTGAAAAGTTTGTCCCTCCCTCAAATATGGTGAAATTGAGAGATGTTATTCAAAAATTCAAGAGGATATACAGTGAGCCGCTTCATGAAACATAACTGTGTTTATAAAGGTTGACATTACAATGTCAAAATCATGGTATTACCGATAAGTTGTTGCAGCAAAGTTTTTATCAGAGCCTTGATATTTTGAATAAAGGATTGATTGATCAACTTGTAAAAGGGGAAATAGTACGGCAGCCTTTTGATGAAGTTGAAAAGTCGCTTGATGAGTTGATGAAAGTAAACCAAACTTGGTATACAATTTGTAACACCTCAGATTCGGAAAGGGTAAAATTTGAAGCTTTTTGAAGAATCTGGTGCCAGTCTGACGAAGTCACCCTCGGACCGTGGTCGGGCTAACGGACCGTAGGTCTAGAGTCCATGGATGGCCAGTCAAATTTTAAAAAAATGCCAAGTTCCAGTCGCCAGGACGGTCCATCGTCCAATGCATGAGCCATAGGTTAGGGTCCGTAAGTGAGTCTCAAACTTAGTCGAATTCAGGATCAAAATGTTGGGACCTACAGCCGTGGTCCACGGTCCATCATTGGACCCACGGGCTGTAGTTGAGTGTCGCCGATGGGGGTCCTGATTTTGGTGTCTCTGATCTCAAACCACGGATGACCAGGACGGTCCGTGGTCTGACCAACGGACAGTATGTCGAGCCGTTGGTAGGATCCGGCAGTTATTTTCCATAGGGATTTTGGGTCTTTTCCTAATTATTTTAGCTTAATACTATGTCATTTTACCCTTCACCTAAACCCCTATATAAGTGTTTTACCCCCGAATTTCCCCAATTGAAATCATTCTCTCAAATTCCTAAAAGAAGAACAAGTCGTCCTCTCAAATAAATCTCTTTCTAGAAGTTGAAGAAGAAATCTAGGGTTGCAAGTCAAGTCTCCAAATCCACCATTGAAGTCAAAATTTTGGCAGTGAGGTATGATAATTTTCATCCATGGAGCTCTTTCCTCCATGGAGTTCCTAAATTCTCCAATTTACAAAGCTAGAATTCCCTAATTGAGTTAAGGTTTTCTTCCATGTCTTGGGTTCTTTTCAATATTGATTTACTTAATTGAATTATGAAATTTTATGAATGAATTGATATAATCTCATGATTTTAAGATGAATCCCCATGAACCCATGTTTAACTCATGCAGTGGCAGAGCCACCTTACAATTAAGGGGTTTATCCGAACCCCATTCGGAGGAAAATTATATGATTTATACATGGTTAAAATATTTTTTTAGGTATATATAGTAGATGTCAAACCCCCTTCGGCTACTTCGTGTGTCTATTTTTTTAGATTATGAACCCCTTATTGAAAATCCTGGTTCTGCCACTGAACTCATGTTTTCTAGATATTGATGATTGAAAGTGGGTTTTGAACTATGAAAGATGAATTATGGAATTATGCATGTTCTTATGAAATTGATGAGATATGATGTAGATTGCTTTGAGAGTAAAAGCATATATGTTGTTATTATGGTTAATTGTTGTGAAAGGTTTTTTCACATAAAGGGTTCTTAAGGTTGAAAGGCTTTCTCACCTAAAATGAACAAATGTTAAGGAGCTTTTCTAATGTTGAGGCAAGAGGCGATTACCCATGTCACATGATGTAAGGACAAGAGGCGATTACCCATGTTCCTTTAAAAGATAAGATGAATATGATTAAAAACTATTTCGTGGAAGTTAAGCTTAGTACTAAGTGGACAAGTGGCGATTATACATGTCCCATAAATTATGTGCCAACATAGGATTGTCTAGATATACATTAACTAGTGGATCCACATAAGCTAGAAGTTCATGGTCCTTACCTTAGCAAGTGAGACAACCGTTTTCGGTGTGAGAGACACCGGATTCCATGTTAATAGCTCACATGGTCTTATATGTCGGTTAAGGCTACTTCCCACAAGCAAGTTATGATGAACTAAGGTTACTTCAAGAAGTATCTCACATGTGTCTTCAAATAATGTATATTTTCATTGACCATGTTTTATTATTCATGATTTTAATTCTCTTGTCTCACATTTTAGCTTGGTCATTGCATCTCATGAAGATATCTCTTATTAAGCATGTTTTCAAATCTTATCATACTTGGTACATATTTTGTACTAATGCATACTCTTGCCTACATTCCCCAAAATGTAGGGACCAACCTTACAGATTCGCACTTTCATGGCTAGGGATCTCATATAGAAGATTGAAGATTGGTGAGCCCTCAACACCCGAGGATCGAGTTGATTTCCATTTTGTCTTTACTTTCAGTTTTGGAACTTGATGTACCGGCTACGCCCCGATAAATTCTTAAGTACTAGATGGCTTTGAGATGATGTTTAGACTTCCACTTTTCTCTATAAAAATTTGACATGTTGAAACTGTCTTTTAAATCTCTTATGTTCTATTATTTTGTATGATGAATGCTAAGTGACTTGTATGTAGCTTTTCAGGATCTTATACGTCATGTTACGCCTAGGGACTACCTTGGGTCATGACACAATTGAAGACCCAGTATTTCCTCTTCAAATGGGTATGACCAAGAAACATGAAGAGAACATGGCTAGGGAGGATGCACAAATTGATATGTTTTCAAATCATGTGCAAGTACATGAAATTACAAAAGCTAAGAAAAAACAAGGAAATCCGTAAAGAACCCAAACCAAATAGTTGCTAGCCAAAATTCTTAATAAGATGGTAGGATCTGATGTGATGTTGCAAGAATGAGAAGTGACTTCTCATTACAGGCAAGTACAGTAACCTCTCATTCATAAAAAAATTGGAAACTTTAGGAGAGAATGCACCAACTTTCCGCCATGGTGAGTTCAAGTTCGAAGGAAGTGGCAGCTCATCATATGATTTTTTATCCAGATATTGACACCCAAGTGTCGACGGGGACAACTCGAAGTGGCAGGGTGTTGGAAAATAAACCACTTATTTACAAACGAAATAGTGAACAGGTGGCTGCCAAATATTAGCCACCCAAGAAAGAAGATGAACCGATGATTAAGGAGGTTGATGATGATCGAAAGGCAAGCAATGGTGGTGGTGATGTTAGGGATCCGACAGTGAAAACTCCAATCAAAATAACTCATCCATTACCACAAAGATTGAGAAAGAAAGATGATAGTTTCAAATTTCAAAAGTTCTTGGGGGTAGTCAAAGACTTGTCAGTAAACATCCCCCTTGTGGATGCATTGCTTGAGATGCCCGGTTATGATAAATTCATGAAAGAGCTGGTCACAAAGAAGTGGTCAGTAGACGATTAAACTATTGAGCTTCCACAAATGTGTAGTGCCATTATGAACAACGATGCTATCGTGAAGATGGATGATCTGAGAGCATTTACTATACCATGCACTATTTAAAAGCACACATTTGCCAAGGCTTTATGTGACCTTGATGCGAGCATAAATCTTATGCCTTTGAAGGTTTTTAATAGACTTGGCCTTGATGAGCCGAAGCCTATAAAAATGAGGATACTAATGGCGGATAGATCAATTAAAACACCGGAGGGTGTAATTTATGATGTTCTTGTAAAAGTGGACAAATTTGTGTTCTCGGCTGATTTTGTGATCTTGGATTTTGAGATCGACATGGAAGTCCCTATCATACTTGGTAGACCATTCTTGGCTACTGGAAAGCATTGGTAGATATTGAAGGAGGAGGACTAAAGTTTCGTGTGAATGAGAAAGAGGTTAATTTAAATGTTTGTAAGTCGATGAAGTATCCAAGCGACATGCAGGTGGTCTCTCATTTAGACCAAATCGATGAGGCGATAGAAAGTATTGGAGAGGCAGCTTATAGCAGAGAATCACTAGCGGCAGTGTTACTCAATTATGATGAAGAAGAGATAAGTGATTATGATGAAGTTGTGGCTGGTCTTATTGGTGTTGGACCGTTCTTGTCAAATCCATAGAGATTACATATGGAATTTTTCTATCGAGAAGCACCATCAGCCAAGAATATCATGTATATCTCCAAAATTGGAGTTTAAGGTTATTCCTTCGCATATCATGTATATCTTCTTGGGAGCTGAATCTACACTATTGATAATAATTCAAGATTACAAGGAAGAGTGGCTAGTGAATGCATTGATCATTATATTGAAAAAAACACGTCAAAGCCTTGTGGTGTTCTATTGCAAACACTGTGGGAATCTCTCCAGGAGTTTGCACTCATAAAATTCATTTGACCAAAGGGTTTAAACCAATCATAGAGAATCCTCCAATGCAAGAAGTTTTGAAGAAAGAGATCATTAAGTGGTTAGATACGAGTGTAATCTCCCTGATTGTGAATAGTCAATGGGTAAGCCCTATTCAATGTGGCCCTAAAATGGAGGTTTTATGGTAGTCCCAAATGAGAAGACTGAGCTTGTGGACACTACACCGGTAAAGGAATGAAGAGTGTGTATGGACTACACGAAGCTGATTCTATGGACAGAGAAATATCCTTTTATGATGCCCTTCATTGATCAAATGCTTGATCCTCTCATGGTAAAAGGATGGTATTTGATGAGTCCACGATTCAGACTCATTTAGGGCTTCATTTTAATAGATTTAGTGTCCTCAAATGCATATTTTGTGCCAATAACTGATGTAAATCCTTGATTTTCAGGTATTTGGATTGAGGAACAAAGCATGGACACTAATGAGCAAAAAGGAACAAGGCAGCTGAAAGAACGAAGAAAAGAAGGCATGTTGATCGCCTAACCCAATGGGCGAGTCATCGAGTGGCCATGATCTCGCCTAAAGTTCTAGTGTGCCAAGCCATGAAGGAGAAAATCAAGTCGGTGATAGAAAGGAGCAGTCGGCGAGTCACCGAATGATTCCGTGATGCAGTGCTAGATCACCCAAAGTTACAGAACTTGAAGATGCTGAAAGCCAAAGCAAAAAGGCGATGGAATTGACCAAAGGGCAGATCGCCGAGTGGATCGGCGATCCCGACTTATTGCGTCGAATGGTCCTCGCAGCACATGTTTGGAGACTATAAATATATTTTTAAATTCTTAGTTTAGTATCTATCTAGTTTTCCATAATCTAGTTTTCAGTATAGACTAATAATTATCAGTTTTAAAAGTTTGAGAACTCTAAGTTTGAAGACAATATTTTCCTTAGCTTTGAAGATTTGAATTTCTATTTTTGAGAAATTGGAAGTGGGTCTTTGAAATTCTTCAACCTTGACCTTTGTAAAGACGAAATAATCGTACCCAGTTGATGGAAACACAATTTGGTAACGATTTCTATCTTTTTATGATGTCTAGCTAAAACCCTAATTCTTGGGGTGTGATTATGGATTTATTTAGCTGTTGGGTATTGTTAATTGATAGTTTAAATGTTGTTTAAAAGTGATTTCGATCAGTAATTATGGTTTAATTTAAAGGGTTATAGTTGCAAATGCAATTCTAACTTCGTGTTTTTGGCTTGCTCGAGAAAGAGGTTTTAAAACCAAGACTACTGATTTGATGGTCTGTGGGTATTGGATTGTCATGGGTTCAGTTCGAGAGAGTGAATCTTAAACCCTTTTCCACACATTTAGCTTGAGAGAGTGAATGGACTAAAGCGAAGGTTGTTCTTCATTGCTGCTCATTAGTGTTCGAGAGAAACCAATTTGATTCGGGGTAAACTGTTTGAGAGAAAGTTTATCCCCACTAAAGTCTAGCTTTACTGATTTACAACTATTTACTATCAATTGCAATTACCCATTTGTCTACCTTAGCCCATAATCTAATCACATCCCTGGTACCCATCTCTTTACTTGTTTATTCGTGTTATTGTTGTTGTTGTAGTTGATAATTACAATCAAAACCCCCCATAATTGACACTTGTGTCACCCTTAATTTGAAACCATGCTTTTATTCGTAAATGTTTTTACCTATGATGGACTTGAACATATTTGTACTTGGCTCTTGAATCTTAAGCATGTACCACTCCCTGTGGGATTCGACCTCAACTCACTTAGTTGGGTTATATTACTGACTAATAATCGTTGGCACTTAGTATTGGAAGAATGTCCTGATACGTGAAATCAATATTTCTTCTTATAAGGCTATTTGGGTTACAATCAGATCTGTATATCACAGGAAGATCAAGAAAAGACCAATTTCACATTTCCTTATGGGACATTTTCTTTACAGCGGATGGTCTTTGTCTTGTGCAATGCACCGTATACTTTCCAAAGGAGTATGCTAGCTATTTTTTCTTATATGGTAGAGGAATCCATGGACGTTTTTGTGGATGATATCTCTGTGGTTGGGAACTCATTTGAAGAATTCTTGGACCATTTGGGGGAATTCTTGAAACGATGTGTTGAATTAAATCTAGTCCTAACTTTTGAAAAGTGTCACTTCATGGTGAAGTAGGGGATATTCCTTTGACATAGGAATTTCTGGGAAGGGGATTGAGGTTGATCTAGCTAAAATCAATGTTATTGACATGATACCTCCCGCTATATCAGTGAAGGGCGGAAGGAGTTTCCCTGGCCATGTTGGATTCTACCGGCGATTCATAAAAGATTTATCTAAGGTGATTGTTCCCTTGTGCAGGTTTTGTGTAAAGTAGAATGTGTTTGATTTTGATGCAAGTTGTAAGAAGGCATTTGTGAGCTTGAAAGAATAACTTATTTCAGCCCCCATCATAATTGCACCTGATTGGAGTCTTCCATTTGAAATCATGTTTGATGCAAGTGGAGTAGTTCTTGGTGCTGTTCTTGGACAGTGTAACAATAAATTATTTCACCCCATTAACTACACTAGCATGACACTAAAGTGTGCTCTAAAAAATTACAAAGTGACAGAGCAAGAATTGCTCGCTCTTATGTATGGATTTGAGAAGTTTAGAGCATACTTCTTGGGTATAAAAGTTGTAGTGCACACTAATCATGCATCCCTCAGAGACTTAATGGAAAATAGGGAAGCTAAACCACAGTTTATTATGTGGGTTCTTCTCCTTCAAGAATTTTACTTCGAGATTAAAGATATGAAGCAGCGTGAGAATCAAGTGGTTGATCACTTACCGAGGTCAAAGCTGGCCATTGCCATTGCAGGAGAACTTGATATTGAAGATGCTTCCTCGATGAATTATTAAATCAGGTCTCCCACACTTCAAAGCCATGGTATGATGATTATGTAAATTTTTGTTGTGTGTGGACTGGTGCCTAATACTTAAAGAGTCAAGTGGTATATTTGGGATGAACCTTATCTTTTCAGGGAATGCGCCGATCATATCATTAGGCGCTTCATTTTAAAGGTGGAAATAAATGATATACTGTAAGCGTACCAAGCATCACCCATAGGTGGGCACCATGGAGGGATCCGCAGCGCCACAAAAGTGTTGCAATGCGGTTATTATTGGCAAATGTTTAATCAAAATGCACATAGTTTTTGTAAGAGATGTGTGCAATGTCAAATGCAGGGGAGTATTTCAAGAAGATATGAGTTGCCTCTTTCACAAACTCTTGAGGTGGAACATTTCAATATGTGGGGGATTGACTCCATCGATCCATATGTAAGCTCCTTCAGAATAAATATATTTTTGTAGCAGTTGATTATTTTTCAAAATGGGTTAAAGCGGTGGATTTAACCAACATGAAGCACGAAGTGTCACTAGGTTCTTAAAAAGGTACATTTTCACAAGGTTTTGTATACCAAGGGCAATTATAAGTGATGCGGTTTCCCATTTCAATAATCGTCAATTTTAAGCCCTCTTGTCTAAGTATGGGGTTAAGCACAAGGTCGCGGCACCATATCACCGGCAAACAAGTGTACAAGTTGGGTTGTCCAAAATATAAATCAAAAACATATTGGCATAAACAGTGAACATCAACCGCATTGATTGGTCTAGCAAGCTTGATGATGCACTTTTGGTTTATTAAACAGCCTTCAAGTCTCCAATAGACATGTCTTCTTACCAAATTGTGTTTGGTAAAGCCTGTAACCTATCCATAAAATTGGAGCACAGTGCTTTATGGTATTTAAAAAGGGTAAATTTAAATTGGGAAATTGCTTCGAAGAGTCGTGTTACCAACTATTCGAATGGAGGAGTTTCTCTTAAAGGTCTATGAGAGTTCAGCCCCCTACAAAAAAGGTGAAAAGATGGAATGATGCTAAAATGCTACACCAGCAGTTATGGGTAGGTGATGAAGTGTTACCATTCAACTCAAGGCTGAGACTCTTCCTAAGAAAATTCAAGTCAAAGTAGGCAGGCCTATACAAGGTGACTAGACTTTGTGGTAATGTAGCAATCGAGATCAATGTAAACGTTAAAATGTTGAAAGTTTATTTTTGGGAAGGGTGCGATGTGAAAGTTATTGAAGTGGTGTAATTGAATGATGCTTGAGAGCATGTCCACGTCGTGTCGCGGCGTTTAATCAAGCTTCTTCGGAAACAACCCAAGTGTTAGTTGATTTCAATAATGTTTATCACTTGTGCAAGAATTAGAGGATTATTAGGCGTAATGATGTACCATTCGGTGATTCGCTTTGCCATGTGGGTCAACCACTTCTGAGTTTGTCCTTGGTACGGTGCAAAGGGCTAAAGGTTCTGTCAACTTTAGTTGTGTGCTGAAATAATGGGTGATCTGCCATTCATTGTATGTGAGACCGAATTAGCGTGCCTTTTAGGGTTGAATTTCTAACAAAGTGCACTGTCATTTTGGGCGATCTATGGAACAATTCGGCGACTCACCGATCTCTATTAGGAATGATCATTATTTTCGTCAATCGAGGTGAGTAATTTTATGATTGCTACAAGCACAGTTGGCAGATTGAACCCATTGGGCGATTCACCGATTAGGTAGGCAGGCTACAAAACAGCATACCTAATTGGAACCTCAATCTAATCACTTCTAATAGGGACACACTCAGCCTACCTCTTCATGTTTTAACTTTTAGCATTTAGGACACTACTTTTATCTTTTTGTCAGGGTGAGTGGCACTTGTAGTGCTTAGCCCTTGTGTATTTGATTGATTTAATTCATTTTTAATCTCTCTATAAATTTTTCCCCTACCCCCCATAAATTTTAGGAATTATGAGATTGCTTGGCACCATTAATATTTGAGTATAATATTTTTACAATATCAATGTCTTGGATAATGCTCATGTTGAGAAATGTGTTTTGTGTTGGTGATTGCGAGAAGAAATTGGTGTAGCTTTACTTTTGAATGATATTTTTGATTAATGCGTTGACTAGATGTGTATTGATAGGAGCCTTGAAATGTACACCGCGTAAAAGTTTCTTAATTGCTTATAGTTAAAATAAATGATCGTGTTTGAAGTGCCATGTGTGGTTAGCTCCTACTTGAAAGCATGTTTGTCGAGTTCTAGAATCTGTCTTGTTAGTCTAATGGTCTATCCTTGGTAAATGCAAGAAATTATCTAGGGCACAAATTTTGAGAGGGAAGACAATCACTCATACCTTTATGACTACCTTGTGAGGGTGTGCAACCATCTTGTCACCATTTGAGCCTAAACCATTTGTTATCGACCTTATTGAAACCACTTGATCCAAATTGTCCCTAACTTCCCACCAATAAAATCATTTTCTAAACATTGGTTTGTTTGAATAGCCAACATAAGCCAAAATCCTAAGTGGGGTGTGCAAAGGAAGGAGGAAAAAAGCCACGTGAATAGTGAAAAAGAAAAGTGAGACTCAACGTTGAAATGTGAGGAAGAAAAAAAAGAACCCCTCGTTATCAAAGAAAAATAAAGAGTAAAAGCTTAAAAATTGAAATGAAAAACAAAGTGTCATGAAATAAGAGGGGTGTCCAACAAATTGAATAAAAAGCTCAAGTGAATCTCCAAGTCATAAGAATGAAAAGAACTTGAGAAGAGGTGAAGATGAGTACAACAATGCTTTGAAAAGATGAAGTCACTAAGCCAAATTGACCATACATTTACCCTCAACCCCATTAAAAGCCTAAATCTACCCCGGTGATCTTGCATAAACTAGGTTGTGTGACGATTGGAAAATATGGGCAAACCTATGGAATGAAGCTTGCATGTATTTCTCTCTTAGAGTGTGTTGTGTCGTGAACTTATTGCACATTCGACACCCAAACCAAAGGTATCGCAAGGAACCAAGCATGGTTTTGTCTGTATGATTTTCTTTTGGTTTAATGTGAAGGAAAAGTGTTTGTAAGAAAGTGTTGAAAGAAAAGATCTAAAATGGAAGTGTAGCAGTTGTTGATGAAAGGCAATATGAGACATGAAGATGTGATGGCTCATGAAATTGCCCATGAAGGTGGACTGGAAGAAAAGAATTCCAATTGTAACTATATGAGACCCTAGATGGATAGTGGTGACCTATACGGACCGTACAATGATTCGTGAGAAGCTGAGGTAGAGGCTGGAGAAATTGACTAAGTGTTGGATGACAGGAGACTTTTACGAACCGTGAAAAGCTTCACTGACCGTTTTTCTTGCTCATGAATGTTGTAGACTGAACTACTTTTCTACTTCGATTAGGATTCGTTTTTAAGACTATAATTAATTACATAGAGTTTTATTATCATTATAATCAATATTGTGAGACAAGTTTTTCATCGCAAAGATGATATCTTTCTCTTTTGGGTTTATCTTTCGAATAATTGATCATCGTTTGATCTTGGGATTCAAGTTTTTAAACAATTGTTTTGTTGAGAACATGAGAAGCTAAAATACACAACTAGGGATGTGGGAACCATTAATAAGGAGAAACTTGAAAATCAACCATAAATGACTGTCAATAGATGTTTTGTATGCTTCGTATCTAATTTCCCATTGATTGCTTTCTAACAAGTGCACATGTAAAAACCTGCCTTTATTAATTACTTTCTCGAGAGAGAAGGCTATGATTAGGAAAAGTTAGAAACGAATGAGCTTTAATTGAATAACTAATTTTAAAGACTTGAGCCGAGAAGGAATAGTGTTTAAACGAATAAGCAAGGATTAAACTAAAACACTCTGGGACTGAAAAGAGATGAGTGAGATTCACCTAATAGGGATGATGAGCGTTTAGGTGTATTTATCTTGCTAGAGAATGCTTGCATTGTATCAAGAGATTGTTATTCGAGTGAAATCTAAGTTGTAATCCTAAGGTCATGGGGAACACAATACTAGTCTAATCTAAATCGATAACCAAACCTTGGAACTGTTGTATGTTACTGTTACTATTTAACTCTAATTACAATTGGGTACTTGGATGTTAAAACAAACCCAATATTTACTTTACGCAAAGGAAATTCTTGGAATATCAACCGCAACTGAACATATGAACTAGTAGATTTGTTTCTTCTGTAATTCTCAGTGGGATCGACCTCAACTCTTGTAGAGTTCAGTAATTGATATCAACTATTATATACTTGTTAATTAAGGTGTAAGTTTGGACGTATCAAAATTTGGCGTCAGAATTCAGTTTAGAAATATTTTACTTGCAATTATTTCAGTTTGTAGGGTATTTCCTAAATTTTACTTCTTGTTTTTTGTCTATGTCTTCTAAAGGTGACTCAAGTAGTGTATATCAAACACCAGAAGTAAGGGACTACCTTTAATACCTTAAGATCTCGAGCTTTATAGGTCTATTAGAAGAATGGTTAATGCTCAAGAACTTGCGATGCAGAGGCAACTGAGATAGGATACTGAAGGGCCATGGGTTCCAACAATTATGCAAACAACTCGAATAGGGTAGAAATTGTGGATAAAGAAGAGGAAGAGTTGGTCCCTCAACAACAACCATTATCCCCAAGGAGAAGAGGTCAACAACAGGTGCATGTAGTTGTTGATGACAAAGATCAGACTTGGACGGGGTTGTAGCTACAAGAGCTATAGTGCTCCCACTATTTCCGCCAAGAGTTAAATTCACCATCACCGGCACTATGGTTCAATTATTGAATCTGAAGGGGTTGTTTAGAGGTACAGACGGTGAGGATGCAACTCTCCACTTGATGAATTTTGTAGCAACTTGCAAGTCAACTAAGATTCCTTGAGTTAGTCAAATCACAATGAGATTTAGGTTGTTTATGTCACACCCCGAGCCTATACCCTAGACGTGACTGGCACTTGAGAACCATTGTTGGCCCCAAGCAAACCCTTGGTCTGGCTTAACTCTTAGCGGAAGACTTACTCAACAACATATAAACTCAAAAGTAAACTTTACTAAACTGTCTCAGAGATAAACTCGGAATATTATAGAAATAAATCATTCAAACTGAACTCAGGGGCAACTCAAGTCTAGAAGATAACAACTAAAATGAACAAGACTCGTGAACTACTACTATTTATCTATCTATGAAGTTTGTACTAACTGAGATGGACGATGGGACAAGACCCACGACATCCTAATAAAAAAACTGAAATGATAAAACATAAATGAGGGATTCTCCGAAAGCAAGGAGGCTCACCAAAGCTAACTCAGACCGTTGTGGTATCAACAAAGCGCATGTTGATGACCCTGATCTCTTGTATCTGCATCATGAAGCGATGCAGGCCAAATGGCGTCAGTACATGGAATATACGAGCATCTAAGGGGAAATCTAAAATATGACATAAGCTTGAACTGGAACTGAAGAAACAACTTACCTCGTCTCAACTCAACTCAACCTCAACTCAATCTCAACTCATTTCAATATAAAAGCAATAACAACAACTCAATGTATTGGAAAATACAATATAATTCTATTTTTATGTAAAAATACAAAATAAACTCAATTTGGGAGATTATGTAACCGACAACTATCACTATGATCTATGTGATGATACATTGTCTCACCCACGCTGCCAGAACTGTCCTATACCTTGACGGGGTATATAGCTCCTCAACAAAGTGGATCCACTAATCTATGCTTAAAAATCAATAAGAAATCATCTAAAAAGTATGACCCTTTTTAACCACGTTGGCTAAATGATTTATGGGGGTTGTGAGTGGTATGAACTCTCCCCCATATCGGTGCTCAATACTACTCCTAAAATGTAACTTAGCTCATTTTTTATTAAAAAAAACACATTTTCCTCATCCTCAACTTTGAGATTATTACTCAAAATGTTTCTCTTAAAAGAGAGAGTACTCAAAACTCCTCATGAACTCTTTTGGAAATAGGTGTTTCCTCTGTTCTTAAATATAAAAGCATTTACTCTTGGGAATACTTAGTTCTCATATATCATTTTTTTTAAATGAACTCTACTCTCCTCATCCTTAACCTAAAGTACTCAAGTCTTAAGATGACTCCAAAGAACTCTCAAGACTTAACTCTTAACTCTACCTTGAATTTGAATTATGAATTCAAGGGTTATGATTCACGTTATGAATGATTTCTCGTTGTTTAGATGTAGTTTAGAGTAATTAGAATCAACAGGGAGTAAGGCTACTACCACGCCCCAAGCCTACATCCTGGGCGGGACAGGCACTCGAGAACCATTGTTGGCCCCAAGCAAACCCTTGGCCTGGCTTAACTTGTAGTGGAAGACTTAAATAATAAGAACAATCTCAAAAGATAACTCATGCAATAACTTAGAATGTCTTAAAAGAAACATTCGACTAGCCAAAATGGCAACTCAATGTCTAAACATAAACAACTGGAAATGGAAAGACTAATGAAGTATAACTATCCGTCTATAAAGCCTCTAAAACAAGGAGGGATGTCTGGACAAGATCCCCGATCATCCTAACAACTGAAATACTAAAAACAATGTAAAAAGGGATCCTCTGGAAAGCAATGAGGCTCACCAACTGACTCTGAGTGCTCAACTGGATCAACGTGGCACTGGATGTTGATGATGGTTACATGTATCTACATCATAAAATGATGCAGGCCAAATTGCATCAGTACATTGAATGTACGAGTATGCGAGGGGATCATTAATAAGCTTGAAGGAATCTGAAACACTTACCTCAACTTTACTCAAACTCATGGATATTCAACTCAATGCAGAAATAAAGAATAGTAAAGGTGCAGTTTATATAAAGCATTTAAAACAGTAAGTAACAACTCAATATACATATGTAATAAAGTAATATAATTTGTGGGAGTTTCTCTAACCGACAACCATCACTATGAGTTATGTGATGATACAGCGTCTCACCCACACTTCCATAACTGTCCTATAACTTGCCGAGATATAGAACGCCTCAACAAAATGGATCAACTAGTCTATCCTAAAAAGCACTAAGGAATCATCTAAAAAGTATGACCCTTTTGTATCCACGTTGGCTACATGGTTTATGGAGACATTGAGTTGTTGTGAACTCGTCCCCACATCGGTGCTCAATACTACTCCCAAAATACTCAGCTCATATGTTTAAAAAAAAAATCTCTTTCTATGGTATGAGATAATTACTCAAAAACTAGTTGAAAGGTTCTCTTAGAAATCAGTGTTTCCTCTCTAGTTTAAATGTGAAAACCATTTACTCTTTGGGAGTACTTAGTTCCCATACACTCTTTTTGAAGAAATGAAATTTATTTGTTACTCTTACTTAACCCAAAACTCAAGTCTTAAAACAAGATTAAAACATTTGCAAAAGACTTTTTGAAAAGACTCTAAGAAATCTCTAGACTTGGCTCTTAACTTTCCTTGAATTTGAATTTATCGATTGAAAGTTATGATTCATGTTTCTGGATGATTTCTAGGTGTTTAGAAGTCATTTAGAGTAGTTAGAATCTCAAAGAAGTGTTAGTACACTATAGAAGGACTTCAACGGGCTAAACGATGAAAAATGGGTTGGGGAGAACGGCCCTGGCGCGTTGCTGGCGCGCTGCGCCAGCCCCCAAAGTTCAGAGACCAGTTTTGGTGCACTGCAGGCGCGTCGCCCCAGCCTTCCTGGCTCTACGAGGGCCCGCCACTCCAGCATCCCACCAGGCGAATCTGGCAAATTTTTCCTCTTGTTTTCATACATTAATTCGATTAACTTCAATTATTTTTCTCAATATCTCTTTAGATTCAGGTATCCAAAACATATACACAAGAATCTAACTAAAAGCAACTGTAATTATCACAATTAAACTCTCAAAAACTCCTCAATCTCATCCCAAATTCAAGAACGAAAGCAATTCAAGAACACAACGCAAGAACATCAAATTCTCAATCTTTTTAGGACGAAATTACACTGAATTAAACATGTTTGGCGCGTGGGTGAATGAACACAACACTATGTGAACTCACATACCTCATAGGATTGAATCCTTGGCAAAATCCACAATCAATTCCTCACGAAAATGATGAATCTTGACTTTCCTCTTCTTATCTCCTCTTGAGTTCTTCTCTCTAAAACTCTACCGTGAATTCTCAATTGTCTAAACTGAACCAATTTAGTTTAGACCCCTAAGTAATTACCAAAAACGAATTTAATTAATTGGGTAGTGAAACGACCACAATACCCTTCAAAAATCTGATTTTGACTTTCCTTATATAGACAGCCCGACTTGAAATGGGCATATATCCCTCATAAGAACTCAAAAACAAGAAATCTCGATGGCGTTGGAAAGATAATCCAAAGATATTTTCTACGGTATCTTGTAGCACACGTAACTCATCCTGAGCTAGGAGTTATGGTCGTTTCAAGTTGACCCAAAACTCAAACTTAACATAACTTAAACAAATTTCTAGATTTTTCATTCTTTTCAAAAATGACTCTTTCTAATTCCAGCTCTTTCACTTAGCGAGGTGTTACAATATCTCCCCTTGGGAAAATTTGTCCTTGAATGAGATCACTTTAAGTAGACTAAGGGTGTAACATCTAAGATCTAGCTTAAACACCCAACAAGCAAAAAGGTAAATACAACATGCCAACTTAAAATAAATGTCAAGAAAAGGATTAGTACTTAATTTGGGACTTCTCCGGATTCAAAGAGGTGTAGGTATCTCTTCTTCATATCCTTCTCAGCTTCCCAAGTAGCTTCCTCAACAAATTGATTTCTCCATAGAACTTTGACTGATGCTACCTCTTTTGTTCTCAACTTGCAAACTTGGCGATCTAGAATCTGAACAGGAATCTCCTCATAAGATAAGCTATCCTTGATACCAATATCTTCAGTAGGTATGTTAAGTGAAGGATCTCCCATGCACTTCTTCAACATGGAAATATGAAATACCAGATGGACCGTTGCTAACTCTTGTGGTAGCTCTAACTCATAAGCTACATTGTCAATCCTCTTGGATATTCTGTAAAGACCAATATATCGGGGACTAAGCTTCCCCTTCTTACCAAATCTCATAACACCCTTCATGGGTGAAACTTTCAAGTATACCCAATCATCTACTTCAAATTCTAACTCCCTTCTCCTAACATCAGTGTAGGATTTCTGACGACTCTGCGCTGTTTTCACCCTCTCTTGAATAACTTTCACTTTATCCATAGCTTGATGAACTAAGTCTGGTCCTACCAACCCAGCTTCACCAACCTCAAACCATCCAATTGGAGATCTGCATCTTCTCCCATAAAGAGCTTCATAAGAAGCCATTTGAATGCTAGAATGGTAACTATTGTTATAAGCAAACTCAATGAGGGGTAGATGATCATCCCAATTGCCTTTGAAATCAATCACACTGCACGCCCTCAACATATCTTCTAACGTCTAAATAGTGCGCTCTGCTTGACCATCTGTTTGGGGATGAAAAGCAGTACTTAAGTTCACCTTTGAACCCAAGCCTTTCTGAAAAGATTTCTAGAACTGTGCAGTAAACTGTGCACCTCTATATGATATAATCAATATAGGGACTCTATGAAGTCTTACTACCTCTTGACTTAGCATAATTCTCTGCTGAATGGGTAGTGTTTACCGGCAAAAAGTGGGCTGATTTTGTCATTCGGTCTACAATCACCCAAACAGAATCATGTTGCATGCGAGACCGTGGCAACCCAGTAATCAAATTCATATTGATCATCTCCCACTTCCATTCTAGAAGTACTATATTCTGAGCCATACCACCGGGCCTTTGGTGCTCTACTTTAACTTGATGACAATTCGGGCATTTAGCAACGAACTCAGCAATACCTTTCTTCATGCTACTCCTCCAGTATACTTCCCTCAAGTCACTATACATCTTTGTGGAACCCGGATGGATAGAATATCTGGAGCTATGATCTTCCTCTATGATCCTCTCTTGAAGTTCATGCACTATTGGTACACACAACCTACCTTGATACCTCAATACACCATCTCCCCCTTGTTCAAAAGCCATCACTTTTTGCTTATGAACATTTGCCTTCAATTCAAGAAAAATAGGATCTTGGTCTTGCTTTTCTTTCACCTCTGACACTAATGATGATTCAGCCTCATTCATCACCATTTCTTCTCCTTCTGTGGAATCCATTTGTCGAACTCTTAATCGTGAAAGTCTATGCACATTTTTGTTAACTCTCTCTTTTCTTCCTCAACATGGGCAATACAACCCATAGACAACCTACTCAGGGCATCAGCAACAACATTAGCCATGCCTGGGTGATAGAGAATACTCATGTCATAATCCTTGAGTAACTCTAACCATCTCCTCTGTCTGAGATCAAGCTCTTTCTAGTTAAAACATACCGAAGACTCTTGTGATCGGTGAACACATCCACATGAACACTATAAATATAATGATGACACATTTTCAAAGAAAATACTACGGTAGCCAACTCTAGATCATGGGTTGGGTAATTCTTCTCGTGAACTTTCAGCTGTCTAGAGGCATAAGCTATAACTTTGTCATTCTGCATTAATACATAACCCAAACCAACTCTGGAAGCATCACAATATACAACAAAACCTTGAGTACCTTCTGGTAAGGTCAATACCGGACAGTAGTCAACCTAGTTTTCAATTCCTGAAAGCTTTTCTCACAAGCTTCAGACCATTGAAACTTAATTGTTTTCTGAGTCAACTTGGTCAAAGGAGATTAAATGGATGAGAATCCCTCGACGAACCTTCTATAATATCTAGCCAACCCCAAGAAACTCCTAATATCAGTTGGAGATGTGGGTCTAGGCCAATTTTGCATTGCCTCTATTTTCTGAGTATCAACTCTAATCCCATCACTGGAAAAATGTGGCCTAAGAATTCCATAGACTAAAGCCATAACTCACACTTAGAGAACTTAGCATACATCTCTCTATCCTTTAGAGTTTGCAGAACTACACTGAGATGACTAGCATGATCTTCCTCATTCCTCGAATAGATTAGAATGTCATCAATGAATACGATAACAAACATATCTAAATAAGACTTGAATACTCTATTCATAAGGTCCATGAATGTTGAAGGAGCATTGGTCAAACCAAAGGACATAACTAGGAACTCATAATGACCATAACGGGTTCTGAATGTTGTCTTTGGAATATCATATTCCCTTACTTTCAACTGATGGTAGCTTGATCTGAGGTCTATCTTAGAAAAACAAGTGGCACCCTGAAGTTGATCGAAGAGATCATCAATTCTCGAAAGAGTATACTTATTCTTGATAGTAACCTTGTTCAACTGACGGTAATCTATACACATTCTAAGAGAACCATCCTTCTTTCTCACAAATAAGACCGGAGCGCCCCAAGGTGAGACACTTGGTCGAATAAAGCCCTTCTCAAGGAGATCTTTCAACTGTTCTTTTAGTTCTTTTAACACTGCTGGTGCCATCGTATATGGCAGAATAGATATAGGATGAGTATCGAAAAGAAGATCTATACCGAAATATATTTCTATCTCAGGAGGAACTCTAGGAAGATCATCTTAAAAGACCTTTGGAAACTCACTCACGACTAGAATTGACTGAATAGGAGGTGTCTCAACACTAGAATCAATAACTCGGACTAAGTGATAGACACACCCCTTGGAAAATAAATTTCTCACCATAAGGTATGAAATGAAACGACCCTTATGCACTGTTGAACAGCTACTCCACTCTATAACTGGCTCATTAGGGATTTTGAACCTAACAACTCAAGTTCTACAATCAATGGAGGCATAACAGGCATGAAGTCAATCCATACCTGGAATGACATCAAAATATACCATGTCTAACTAAACTAAATCAGCCATGGTGCTCTTGTGATTGATGGAAATAACACAATCATGATAGACTCTCTTAGCTAGAATACACTCACCACCAGGTGTAGAAACACTGAAGGTCTCACGAAGTTTCTCAGGAAGAACATCAAAATTCATTGCAACATAAGGAGTTACAAAGGATAAACTAGCTCCTAGATCTAGTAAAGCATACACATCAAAACTAAAGACTTTGATCATACCAGTGACAACGTCTGGAGAATTCTCTGGTTCTTGGCGACTAGTGATAGCATAAAGGAGGTTTTCTCCTCCCCTAGTCCCTGAAGTAGCTCCTCTAGGTGCAGCTCTGTCTGGTGGAACAACTAAAGAAGATTGGGCTCTATTGCCCCTATTTCCATTGCCCTGCCAATTCCTAGGACACTCTTTCATGAAGTAACCCTCTTGACCATACTTGAAACAACTAGTGGAGCCATCACGACATGCTCCAGGGTGATTTCTACCACACTTAGCACATGCAGGAGCCCAATTACCCCCTTGTGCCACACTACCTTGAGACTGTGCAGATCTAGCTCTGAAATTATGTGAATTCTGACTATTGTACTCACCTTTATTCCTTGGTGCAGGTGCACTAGCAGATGATGGAGAAGGTCCCTTTTGCTTATGTTGGAAAGGTGACCGGTTCATATTATTCTTTTTCTATCCGGACTCATTCCCTGATGTCTTAGCCTTCTTGTTTCTGAATTCTTCTCTATCCCTCAGCTTCCCTTCCTCAACCTACTACACATAAACCATGAACCTTGATATATCCATGTCCCCTATTAGCATAGATGTCTTTCCCTCCTTAGTTGACAGACGAGACAACTCAGCGACAAACAGACTCATCCTGCTCCTCATATCAGCAACCATCTCCGGAGCATATTTGGGAAAGTTGGGTGAACTTCAAGTTGTACTCATGAACACTCAAAGGTTCTTGCTTAAGGGTAAGGAATTCCCGTACCTTGGCTTCTCTAAGTTCACGAGGAAAGAAATGCCCCAAGAAAGCACTCTCGAACATAGCCCAACTCAAAACTGGTGCATCCTCAACCCTACTATTCTTCCACTGGTCAAACCAAGTCCTAGCAACACTCTTTAGTTGATAGGCATCTAGTTCCACTCGCTCAGCGTCGGCAACGTGCATAAACATGAACACTTTCTACATTTCCTCCATAAAACTTTTTGGATCCTCAGTGACACTTGAACCAGTAAAGCTTGGAAGATTCATCCTTAGAAACTCGCGGATCCTTGAAGTATCATTCCCTTCCTGTTGGTTCTCCCTCTGCCCAGCTTGGATGGTCACAGCTTGACTTAGCATTCTGATCGCTTCCCTGAACTCAGCATTGGTGACCTCTCCTTGGGATTGCACTTCAGGTGCATTAGGTACCCCTTGTGTAACATCTCATATCCAAAAACAGACCTCAGTGGAGATTTCCAGAAGTTGTAGGTGTGACTCACGGTCGACACATGTAACGACCCGAGAGCACCCCCAAGTTGTAACATGCGTATTCGACCTCTCAGAGGTCTTATACAAGCCTTAGCATTCATTCATCGCATTCGGTAATAAAAACCGTAAGGAATAAAAACACTTTTTAAAACAAATCCATAATACTCATAAAATCATTCAAATGTAACGAAGTAGAATTTCTAAGTCTCATGTACCATCTTAGACACGAATAGAACATCTTAGGGACACGGCCCTTTACAGCAAAATATAAGTATTATACAATGTCTAAGTGGAAATACAAGAAAGGTAACAACTATGTCCTCGAATATATGAGGACATACCAAGCTTCTTGAGAAGAGTCGATATCCCAAGCTTCCTCAAAAGATCTCTTCACTTTCCACCACCTACACTTGTAACAATAGAGAAATATGGAATTAGTATAATGAGTACTAAGTATGATGACCATGCAAGAAAACATGCACAACGGACATTTACAAGGAATGTATGCTTTTAAGACCTTCTTTAACAAACCTTTACAACCACAAGCACAAACCCACATTTCAAGTCACCATTCACAAATAAG
>JAJOOO010000381.1:0-17787 GCA_029582685.1 Solanum piurae | reverse complement strand
TAATGTGTGTGATTAAACTGATAGACAACCCAACAAATTAGGACTTGTGTTTTGTGAATTTAGGATGAGATAAGGATATATATTGACGTTTAATTGTATAATATAATAAATACAATATAAAAGTCATAAAATAATACAAATAAAGAAGAAATTGAAATAAAAGCTAAATAATAATTTCCCTTCCTTTTTTAACCAATTTTTGTGTATATACTTACGGATTTTTAAAAAAATATTTTTATGAAAAATTACTTGCTTAAAATTTTCACATAATATACATAGGGATTTCGAAAATCCTAAGGTAATAATAACCTAAAAATGTTTTTTCATTGAGCTTTATTTGGAAGAAAAATTTGCATGAAATTAGATCATTTGTGATTTTTTTGGTATAATCTCTATAAATTTATCACATAATTTACAATTTTTTAGAGACTTAATGTCATGCCTCAAACCTACACCTTGGACGTGGCTGGCACTCGAGAACCATTGTTGATCTCCAAGCGAACTTTTGGCCTGACTGACTACTTAGCAGAAGACTGACTCAAGCAAACATGGGTCTTAAAAGCTTAAATAAATCACTTATCTCAAAAATACTCAATTTAAATTTTCTGAAATATACTGAATGGAAGTAGTAAGAATTTACAAAACATCTCAAAAGAAATACTGAAAGACTCTCAATACTATCTATCTATGAAGTCTCTATTATTCAAGATGGATGTAGACTCATGACACCTCAAAACAACTAAACTGAAAATAAAAATTGGAGTCCTTCGGGAGCAAGGAGTTCTCACCCAAAAGTTGTCAATGAGTGCAAAGTGATCTCAACGAAGCGTATATAGCCGAAAGGGCAGAAACAATATTCAACTGAATGTAAAGCATAAATAGAGATCATATTATTTAAAACTTAATAAAGTAAAAGATGTTAACTCAAAGAACTGTATATATAGATATAATAAAAATATTGTTTACTCTATCAGGGAGTTTCTCTAACCAACAACCATCACTATGAGCCTTGTGATAATACAACACCCACGTTGTTAGAACTGTCATATACCTTGTCGGGGTATAAAATATACTCAACTCATGGATCCATCTAATAGATCTTCTCAGAGGCAGTGAGGAGACGCCCGAATGTCAATAGGATCCTATCCCATGATGGCTACGTGGTTTATGGGGAATGTGAGTTGTATGAACTCTTCCCCATATCGGTACTCAATACCACTCTCAAAATATATAACTCAATGATCGAGTAAAAATACTCTCTATGGTTGAGATAAGTTCTAAGAAGGACCTCTTTGAGGTGTAATTGTTTTGTACTCAATTTCATGTAAACTCTGAAAACTCTTTATACCATTCTGAAAAATAGTACTCTCTTTTCAACAGAAAAATGATACATTAGGGAATCCTTTACTTCCCTTAAACTCTTCTCAAAATATAAGTTTATACTTTGACTTGCTCTTAAACCCATGTTAACTTCTCGAAACTCAATTTAAGAAAAACTGTTCGCTTTAAAGATTCTCAATCAAAACACCAAAATTAGGATTCATGTGGTATTATCAACATGATTAATAACTTAAAGATCTCAAATCTTAATATAGTGCAACTTATAATCAAGAATTTAAAATTCATAAACAATAACTCAACTCATATAAGAGATTCTCGAAACTAAAGATATAACCCTAAATTTAACTCTTACTGACGAAATTGAGATGTAGAGCGTGAGGATGAACTCAGTTTGTAACACTCACCATTTGAAAGAACTAGAAAGAGCTAGAATTAGAATGGGGCATTTTTGGAAAGAATGAAAAATCTGGAAAATTGGGTAAGTTATGTTAAACGATCATAACTCCTATCTCAGGATCAGTTAGGTGTTCTACCAGATACCGTAGGAAATATCTTTGAATTATTTTTACAACGCCGCCAAGTTTGCTCAATTCTGAGTTCGTATGAGTGAGACATGTCCATTTGAAGTTGGGCTGCCTAGATAAGGAAAGTCAAAACCGGATTTTGGAAGGGTATTTTGGTAGTATTGAGCACCGATATGGGGACGAGTTCATAATATCTCAAGTCTCCATAAACCATGTAGCCATCGTGGGTAAGAAAGGATCATACTTTTTAGATGATTCCTTAGTGCTTTTTAGCATACACTAGTGGATCCACTTAGTTGAGGCGTTCTATATCAAGGCAAGGTATATGACAGTTCTGGCAGCATGGGCGAGACGATGTATCATCACTTTAGCTCATAGTGATGGTTGTCGATTAGAGAAACTCCCACAGTATTATGTTACTTTATATGTAAATTGAGTTGCTATTGTATTTCCTTAATACATTGAGTTGTCACCTACTATTTTAAATTCTTTGTATAAACTGCACATATATTGTTGTTTTACTTTGCATTTGAGTTGAGTATCCATGAGTTGAGTAAATCTAAGGTAAGTGTTATTTTCAGATTCCTTTCAAGATTATGTCATATTTAGTTTTCTCCTCGCATGCTCATACATTCAATGTACTGATGCCATTTGTCCTGCATCATGTTATGATGCTGATACAGGTAACCATGGCCAGCATCCAGTGCCTCGTTGATCCAGTTGAGCACTCAGAGTCAATTGGTGAGCCTCCTTACTTTCTGGAAGACCTCTTTTTATAGTTTTTTAGTACTTCAGTTGTTAGGATGATCGGGGGTCTTGTCCCGAAATCCCTCTTTGTTTTAGAAGCTTCATTGACGTATAGTTATAGTTCTATAGTCTTTCCATTTTCAGTTGGTGATGTTAAGACTTAAGTTGCCACTCGGCTAGTCTAATAATTCTTTAAGTTATTGCATGTGTTATCCTTTGAGATTGTTTTCTTGTTATTTAAAGTCTTCCGCTATAAGTTAAGACAGGCCAAGGGTTTTCTTCGGACCAACAATGGTTCTCGAGTGCCAGTCCTGCCTAGGATGTAGGCTCGGGGCGTGACAAACTTGGTATCAGAGCACAAAGTTCAAGAGTTATAGGGAGTCTATGAAGCAGTGTCTGTAGAGTCCTAGTTATCGGTGTGAAGCGCACCACATCTATAATTAGGAGGTTGCAACATTTAGGAATTTCTTTCACTTCTTTCATACTCATTTCGTTCGATACAGTTCATCTCTATAAAGTTTCTCTCTAACTCGTGCTTGTGCATATCCTTCAGTTGATCATGCCTCCACAAAGAGTTGTCTGAAGTCGTCCTGGTAGGAGGAATGTTGAGGAGCAAGGGATACCTAATGCACCAGAAGTGCAACCCCAAGGAGAGGTCACCAATGCTAAATTTTGGAAAGCAATCTGAATGCTAAGTCAAGTTTTGGCCAACCAAGTTGAGCAACAAAGAGGGGCTCAACAGGAAGAGGCTGATACTTCGAGGATCCATGAGTTCTTGAGGATGAATCCTCCCAGCTTCACTGGTTCAATCACTACAGAGGATACAGAAAGTTTTGTTTAGGAACTGCAAAAGGTATTTGAAGTTATGAACGTTGCCGATGCTGAGCGAATGGAACTAGATGTATATAAACTAAAGAGTGTTGCTAGGACTTGGTTTGACTAGTTGAAGAAGTGTAGGGCTGAGAATGCACTAATTTTGAGTTGGCCTGTGTTTGAGAGTGCGTTCTTGGGATGTTTCTTTCCCCGCAAACTAAGTGAAGAAAAGGTATAGGAATTCCTTACCCTTAAGCAGGATTTAGTAAGTGTTCATGAGTATAGCTTAAAGTTCATCCAACTTTCTCGATATGATCCGGAGATGGTTACGGATATGAGAAAAATGATGAGTCTATTTGTTGTTGGGTTGTCCCGTCGGTCAAGAAAACAGGGCAAGGCAGCTATGATAATATGGGACATCGATATAGCAAGGTTGATGGTTTATGTTCAACAGGTTGAGGAAGAAAAACAGAGGGATTATGAAGAGTTTAGAAACAAGAAAGCTAACACAGAGAATGATTACGGGTAACAGAGGATTAATATTAACCGTTCTTCTTTCCATCAAAAGCAAAAGGGACCTGCTCCATCATTTTCTAGTGCACCTGCACCCAGAAACAAAGGTGAGCACAATATTCAGAATTCACAACACTTCAGAGCTAGACCTGTACAGTCTCAAGGTAGTGTGGCACAGGGAGGTAACTGGGCTTCTGCATGTGCTAAGTGTGGTAGGAACCACCTAGGTAAGTGTCATGATGGCTCCACTGGTTGTTTCAAGTGTGGTCAAGAGGGTCACTTCATGAAAGAGTTCCCTAAGAATCACAAGGTAATGGGAATCGGGGCAATAGAGCCCAATATTCATCAGTTGCTCCACCAGATAGAACTGCATCTAGAGGAGCTACTTCAGGGGCAAGCGAAGGAGCAAACCATATTTATGCTATCACGATTCATTAAGAGCAAGAGAATTCTCCAGATGTTTTCACTGGTATGATCAAAGTCTTTACTCTTAATGTGTATGCTTTGCCAGACCCAGAAGCGAGTTTATATTTTGTGACTCCTTATGTTGCAATGAAATTTGATGTTCTTTCTGAGAAACTTTGTGAGCCCTTTTGTGTTTCTACATTGTTGGGGAGTCTATTCTAGTTGAGCGAGTCTATCGTGATTGTACCATTTCCATCAATCACAAGAACACCATGGCTGATTTAGTTGAGTTAGACATGGTAGATTTTGATGTCATTCTATGTATGGACTGGCTTCATGCCTGTTATGCCTCCATTGATTGTATAACTCGAGTTGTTAGGTTCCAAATTCCTAATGAACCAGTTATATAGTGGAGTAGCAGTTCAACAGTGCCTAAGGGTCATTTCATTTTGTACCTTAAGGTGAGAAAGTTAGTTTCCAAGGGGTGTGTCTATCACTTAGTCAGAGTTAATGACTCTAGTGTTGAGACACCTCCTATTGAGTCAGTTCCAGTTATGAATGAGTTTCCAGAAGTCTTTCCAGATGATCTACCCGGAGTCCCTTTCGAGAGAGATAGACTTTGGTATAGATATTATTTCCTGATACTCGTCCTTTATCAATTCTTTCATATAGAATGGCTCCAACAGAGTTAAAAGAGCTAAATGAACAGTTGAAAGATCTCCTTGATAAGGGTTTTATTCGACCAAGTGTCTCACATTGGGGTGCTTCGGTCTTATTTATGAGGAAGAAAGATGGTTCCTTTAGAATGTGTATAGATTATCGTTAGTTGAACAAGGTTACCATCAAGAATAAGTATTCTTCTCCGAGATTTGATGATCTTTTCTATCAGCTTAAGGGTGCCACTTGTTTCTCTAAGATAGACCACAGATCAGGCTACCATCAGTTAAGAGTAAGCGAATGTGATATTCCAAAGACAGCATTCAGGACCCGTTATGGTCAGTATGAGTTCCTAGTTATGTCTTTTGGTTTGACCAATGCGCCTGCAACATTCATGTAACTTATGAATAGAGTATTCAAGCCTTATTTAGATATGTTTGATATCGTGTTCATTGATGACATACTAATCTATTCGAGGAATGAGGAAGATCATGCTAGCCATCTCAGAATAGTTCTCCAAACTCTAAAGGATAGGTAGTTGTACTCTAAGTTCTCGAAATGTGAGTTTTGGCTTGAGTCTGTGGCATTCTTTGGCCATATTGTTTCCGGTGATGGAATTAGAGTTAATACCCAAAAAATAGAGGCAGTGCAGAATTGGCCTAGACCCATATCTCCAACTGATATTAGGAGTTTCTTTGGGTTTGCTGGATATTATAGAAGGTTCGTGGAGGGGTTCTCATCTATTTCATCCCTTTTGAACAAGTTGATTAAAAAAATAGTGAAGTTTCAATGGTCTGAGGCTTGTGAGAAATAATTTTAGGAATTGAAAAAGAGGTTTACTACTGCCCAGTGTTGACCTTACCATAAGGTACTTAAGGTTTTGTCGTATATTGTGATGTGTCTATATTTGGGTTGGGTTGTGTGTTAATGTAGAATGGCAAAGTTATAGCTTATGCCTCTAGACAACTTAAGGTTCATGAGAAGAATTATCCAACCAATGATCTAGAGTTAGCTGTCGTAGTATTTTCTTTTAAAATATGGCATCACTATCTTTATAGTGTTCATGTGGATGTGTTCACCGATCACAAGAGTCTTCCGTATGTATTTAGTCATAAAGATCTTAATCTCAGACAGCAACGGTGGTTAGAATTA
Source organism: Solanum piurae (assembly GCA_029582685.1). Taxonomy (NCBI): domain Eukaryota; kingdom Viridiplantae; phylum Streptophyta; class Magnoliopsida; order Solanales; family Solanaceae; genus Solanum; species Solanum piurae. Next base: position 11,635 of record JAJOOO010000381.1, on the reverse strand, counting down.
CTCAAGGATTATGACATGAGTATTCTTTATCATCGAGGTAAAGCTAATGTTGTTGCTGATTCCTTGAGTAGATTATCTATGGGTAGTGTCACCCATTTTGAAGAAGATAAGAAGGATTTAGCAAAAGAGGTGCATAGACTTGCATGACTGGGAGCTCAACTAATGGATTCCACAGAAAGAGGGGTAGTGGTGATGAATGGGGCTGAATCATCATTAGTGTCTAAAGTTAAAGAGAAGCAAGACCAAGATCCTATTTTGCTTGAATTGAAGGCAAATGTTCATAAGCAAAAAGTAATGGATTTTGAATAAGGGGGATATGGTGTATTGAGGTATCAAGGTAGATTCTATGTACCGAGGGTGGATGAACTCCAAGAAAGGATCATGGAGGAAGCTCGTAGCTCCAGATATTCTATCCATTTGGGTTCCACAAAAATGTATTGTGATTTGAGAGAAGTTTATTGGTGGAGTAGTATGAAGAAGGGCATTGCAGAATTTGTTGATAAGTGTCCGAATTGCCAACAAGTTAAGGTAGAGCATCAAAGGCCTGGTGGTATGGCTCAGAATATTGAACTTCCGAAATGGAAGTGGGAGAAGATCAATATGGACTTCATTACAGGTTTACCAAGGTCTCGCAGGCAGCATGATTCTGTTTGCATGATCATTGATAGAATGATGAAATCAGCCCACTTTTTACCAGTAACGACTACCTATTCAGTAGAATATTATGATAAGTTGTATATTCAAGAGGTAGTAAGACTTCATGGAGTTCCGGTCTCCATTATTTCAAACAGAGGTGCGCATTTTACTGCATAGTTTTTGAAGTCATTCCAAAAAGGCTTGGGTTCAAAGGTGAACTTAAGTACTGCTTTTCATCCTCAGATAGATGGTGAAGCAGAGCGCACTATTCAGACCTTAGAAGTATGTTGAGGGCCTGTTTGATTAATTTCAAGGGTAATTGGGATGATCACTTACCTCTCATTGAGTTCGCTTACAACAATAGTTACCACTCTAGCATCCAAATGGCTCCTTATGAAGCTCTTTATGGGAAAATATGTAGATATCCTATTGGATGGTTTGAAGTTGGTGAAGCTGGGTTTATAGGACCAGACTTAGTTCATCAACCTATGGAGAAGGTGAAAGTTATTCAAGAGAGGTTAAAAACAACGCAGAGTTGTCAGAAATCCTACACTAATGTTAGGAGAAGGGAGTTAGAGTTTAAAGTAGATGATTGGGTATACTTGAAAGTTGCACCCATGAAGGGTGTTATGAGATTTGGTAAGAAGGGGAAACTTAGTCCCCGGTATATTGGCCCTTATAGAATATCCAAAAGGGTTGGTAATGTAGCTTATGAGTTAGAGCTACCTTAAGAGTTAGCAGTGGTTCATCCGGTATTTCATATTTCCATGTTGAAGAAGTGCATGGGAGATCCTTCACTTATCATACCAACTAAAGATATTGGTATCAAGGATAACTTATCTTATGAGGAGATCTCTATTCAGATTCTAGACCATCACATTCGCAAGTTGAGGACCAAGGAAGTAGCATCAGTAAAAGTTCTTTAGAGAAACCAGCTTGTTGATGAAGCTACTTGGGAAGCTGAGGAAGATATGAAAAAGTGATATCCACATCTCTTTTAGCCTGGAGAAATTCCAGATCAAGGTACTAGTTAGTTCTCTTCTTAGTACTTTTTAAATTGATATGCTTAATGTGTTAAATTTGGTTGTTGGGTGTTTGAGCAGAATGTTAGATGTTACACCCTTAGCCTACTAAGAGTAATCTCATTCTAGGATGAATTTTCCCAAGGGGGAGATATTGTAACACCTCCCTATTTGAAAGAACTAGAAAGAGCTATAATTAGAAAGGGGCATTTTTGGAAAGAATGAAAAATCTGGAAAATTGGTTAAGTTATGTTAAGTTTAAGTTTTGGTCAACTTCAAACAATCATAACTCCTAGATCAGTATGATTTAGGTGTTATACCAGATACCGTAGGAAATATCTGTGAATTATATTTCCAACGCCGTCGAGTTTGTTCAATTTCGAGTTCGTATGTGTGAGATATGTCCATTTGAAGTTGGGCTGCCTAGATAAGGAAAGTCAAAACCGGATTTTTGAAGGGTATTTTGATATTTTCCTTACCCAATTGATTTATTTCGTTTTTAGAAGTTAAATTGGGGTCTAATCAGAATTAGATCAGTTTACGCTTTTACCAAAACATGCTAGGGCTTGTAGAAAATAGAAAAGAGGAGAAAGGAGAAGAAAAGTTCAAGATTCGTCAAGTTCTTGCAAATTGGGTTGTGGATTTCGCCAAGGATTCAATCCTACGAGGTATGTGAGATCACATAGCGTTGGGTTAGTTCACCCACGCGCAATCATGATTCAATTCAGCGTAATTGTGTTTTTGAAAGAAAAGATTATGAGTTCTTGATGGAATTTGTTTAAGTTCTTGTGGGTTTTTGTTGTTGAAGTTGTTGAGAAGTTTCTTGAGTTTGATTCATGATATTATGTGTGATTTTTGGTATATTCTTACATATTTTGGTGATATAGTCGAATTTAAGTGTTTGGGGAAACAACCAATAGAATTTAGAGGGTTTAGAGTTGGAAAATGAGCAAGAAAATTCGGGGATTTTCTGGGGAGGGGGCTGGGGCGCCGCGCCTCTAAGAGCGCCCCAAAAAGTTCTCTGAAGTTTGGCCTCTAGGACGCCGCGCCAGCCAGAGTGCCCTAAGCCAGTTTCTGTAGTTTCATCTCTTGCGCCCGCGCCACTCAGAGAGCCAGGAACGCCAGATTCTCTACCATTTCCCACTTCTTTCCATTTGAGTTCCCTAGCAACGTACCTAAGTTTTCTAGTTGATTTCTGCACTCTACGGTACGTCTAAATGTTATGAAATAATCCATAAACATGAGAACATGAGCCTTGAATCCATAATTCAATTCAAGGAAAGTTAAGAGTCAAGTTAAGAGAAGTTCATAGAGCTTTTCAAAAGTCTTTTACAAACGTTTTAACTTTGTTTTAAGACTTGAGTTTTGAGTTGAGTAAAGAGTAGAGATTGAAGTTCATTTCTTCAAAAAGAGTATATCGGGACTATGTATTCCCAAAGAGTAAATGTTTTCACATTTAAAGAAGAGAGGAAACTCCGATTTCCAAGAGAGCCTTTGAGCTAGTCTTTGAGTAATTATATCAAACTACAGAAAGAGTTTTGTTTTTAAAACATATGAGTTGAGTATATTTTAACAGTAGTATTGAGCACCGATATGAGGACGAGTTCATAATAACTCAAGTCTCCATAAACCATGTAGCCATCGTGGGTAAGAAAGGATCATACTTTTTAGATAATTCCTTAGTGCTTTCTAGCATAGACTAGTGGATCCACTTATTTGAGGCGTTTTATATCACGGCAAGGTATAGGACAGTTCTGGCAGCTTGGGCGAGACGTTGTATCATCACTTTAAGTCATAGTGATAGTTGTCGTATAGAGAAACTCCCACAGTATTATGTTACTTTATATGTAAACTGAGTTGCTATTGTATTTCTTTAATACATTGAGTTATCACCTACTGTTTTAAATGCTTTGTAGAAATTGCACCTTTATTGTTGTTTTACTTTGCATTTGAGTTGAGTATCCATGAATTGAGTAAAGCTAAGGTAAGTGTTCTTTTTAGATTCCTTTCAAGCTTATGTCATGTTTATTTTTCCCCATGCATGAGCCGTACATTCAATGTACTGATGCCATTTGTCCTGCATCATTTTATTTTGCAGATACAGGTAACCAGGATCAGCATCCAGCTCCTCGTTGATCCATTTGAGCACTGAGACTAAGTTGGTGAGCCTCCTTGATTTTCAGAGGACCTCTTTTTACAGTGTTTTAGTTCTTTAGTTGTTAAGATGATCGGGGGTCTTGTCCCGACATCACTCTTTTTTTAGAGGCTTCATAGATGGATATATATAGTTCTATAGTCTTTCTATTTTTAGTTGTTGATGTTAAGATTTAAGTTTCCATTTCGGCTAGTCTAATATTTCTTTAAGTTATTGCATGAGTTATTCTTTGAGATTGTTTTCTTGTTATTTAAAGTCTTCAGTTATAAGTTAAGTCAGGCCAAGGGTTCGCTTGGGCCAGCAATTGTTTTTGAGTGTCAGTCCCACCCAGGGTGTAGGCTCGGAGTGTGACACAGTTCATCACTATAAATAGCCTTACATACTTGGAAGAACAAAGAAGAACTTGATTGGAAGCCTTGAAACCCTAGTTTTTGTCTTCCTCGTAGTTTTATTATTGAGTTGGGGAGTTGAGAATGTAAAATAAAAGAAAACAGAGTATTTGGTGGAATATATTCCCCTAATTCAATTTACAATGTTATGGCCTGGCTTAGGAAAACTTGAAAAAGACAAGAAACCCCCACTTAAAAAACTGTCGAAAAATCTTCCATGGGGCTATCTACGGTTCATGGTTTGATCTACGGACCATAGATTTCATCCATAGGATTCATATTGAATTTTAAGGCTCACAATTTCATTCTATGGGTCCAAACTATGTCCCGTAGAAGTTTCTATAAATCGTAGATCCAATCCGTAGAATTCATATTGAATTTTAAGGCTCATAAGTTCATCTTATGGGTCAAAACCACGGCCCGTAGATGGGTCTATACGAATTGAACCTCAAAATTTGACTCTCTAATGTTTTTGCATGAGTTGACAGTACGTGTCGCAGCTCTTTCTACGGCCTGTAGAAGTGACCTGTAGGTCACTGACTCATAAAACTCTGTTGTGCCAGTCTCTGGTGAAATGACCATTACTTTTTACTCCAAACTTGAAATGAGGCCAACTTAGGGGTGTTATAAAAAGGACTCGTAGAAATTTAATTTGATATGTCATGGGCCACCTAGTGCATTATGTTCTGAGAGATATGCTCATTTAAAGTTGACTTAAATAGAATCTTATATCAGAACTTAATCGGTAAGGAAGCTTTCAACTCAACTTTGTGCTAGCAGATTCTAGTGACCTCATTCATATCCAAATACATTCCCCCACTAATGAATTGACCTTAACACCTAAGAAAAATTTCCCGACACAACTTTTTTTGCAAATGAACAATGATTCGGGGCTTAGCTTAGAAATTTGTGAGGTGTTAGAATATCCCCCCCCCCCTTGGGATCATTCGTCATCGAATGATGGTTAAAATGAGTATGGAAAGGAAAGGGGTTACTTTTACTATCTTTTAGACTTCTGAACTAGTCTATTAACATAGGTGGAACTGATCCATAATGGGAGTTTGGAACTGTCTATAGCACATAAGTCACGAATGATATGAATTTGAACATAGTCACGCTCTATTTTAAGCTGTTTGACATGAAGCAAGGATATCTAGGAAGGAAGTAAGAATAGGAATACCATACCTTGATCGATATAATTTGGTAGCTACCAAGCCTAGCAACACCTCTAAACTATGCTCTTTTTTTAGACTACCACACTTCATTGGCTGCAACTCATAGCTATCACAAGGGTATATGACTACCCCTACAAGGTCTAAGTCTAATTGCATGCTCAATTTTTTTCAAGCCTAACTATAAATCATAAGGTGCTTAATATAAGATGAATATACTTATCTAAATCACAAGATTTAGGTTCTATGACTCTATAGGAAATCTCCTCCAATGAATACTACTCCTTACTACCGTATTCAACAAAACTTTGAGTCCTAGTCAAGAAGAACCTAATGCATCATGCATTCATGATTTCATTCACATGTAACAATACCATATTCAAGACTAGAACTATAATAACTCCATGTACTTTTACTAATCAATTCTTCTAAGAATTTCTCATGCTCTCGTCATCTCTACTAACTGAAATTTCACGCATTACTAATAGGAACCGACATAACTACCTCATCTAACTATTACTCATAGTAGAACTTCATCTCATTATTCCTCTACATTTATCACCTTAGATGGAATAAGCACACCACCACTACCACAATAAGAAACATCAATCCTCTCTTATCTATCATTACTCAACTACTATCATCAACATCACTATCAAAACTAAAAAGGATCATTGAATGAGCTTTAGGGAGAAAGAGCATAAGCGTGATTCATTCGAGAAATCTGATATAACAATATTCATGACATAACATTATTTCATTAGACATTGAAGGTAACTCATGAATTCATAATACTAAGCATAACATGAGACACAAGTTCTTATATGAATAGGTTCATATCATAAGGTTGATATCCATAACTTTATGGAGTAAGATTGAGATTAATGGGCTAAAGTCTTTGCCCCTCATTCTGGGAATTGAGCATAGATGTGAATCTAACTGAAGTGTATGAGCATATGTCATGGACAAAAATCTGATATTAGAAACATCAATAAGATGTTGTAAAGAGTGAACTTTGAGGAATACACTAGAGTATGAATGGATTGATATAACACTACAACTATTTCTAAACACATCACTATTTGATTGTTAACACTTGACTTGGTCTTTTACCTTATTAGTTGTCCCTTAGGTCTGAAGCTGACACTCAAAGGCTATGGACATTTCCATCTTGTTTAAAGTAGTATATATTCACTTTACTCTAACACTTGGAAAATACTAATCTCATTTCTACTAAACTCTCCATGAGAAGATCTAAGATTCCTTATAAAGCTTCTTTCTAAGATGTTTCTCTTAACCGCTTCCCTCTTCTATAGAATTTTTTCTATAATCATTACTCACATTGACTTATGAAGAGTTTTAATCTAACTCTTAATAGCCTGAATTCTCCTTCTTAGCCCACTAATATTGTCCTTCCAAGTTCATATCTATCTAATTGGAGGAAACTTGAACTATATTTAAGAGGCTCGTCATTGTCTATATAAAATCCCTTCAACCAAACTCTGAAGGGTAATAAATAATTCTTACATCAGCCTACTCCACATGACGGATCAAATTACCATCTAGGCATACATGAAAATCATAAACTTAATTAGAACCTCGTCTGACTACATACGATATCGGGTACACCTATTAATTCTCTTTCTAATCTAATGTCATGACCTAGGGGTACCCCCTAGACGTAACATGGCATACTTGACCCTGAAGGGGTATCATACAAGACCTTAGCATCATAACATAGGTAATAAAAATGAAAATACGAAACAATTTAAATCTTTTACAATCGAAGTCATATTTCATAAAAATAAGCGGAAGTCTTTCTATACTCTTTGTCTCAAACCATCTAATAAACTCTTGAATAAAACTCTTGGGACGCAGCTCATACAAAGCCTAAAACATAAACAAATAACATAAAGGAAATAAGGGTTTGTCCTCGAAGCTATAAGGACTCGCTAATTCTCCAACTCTTCTTGATCCCTGGGAACCTAGCCTTCAAAGCAACTCAAACTCCGAAACTCTACATTTGATTAGAATGTAGGCAATATGCGTTAGTACAAAATGTACCAAGTATGAAATCTAGCACAACATCATAAGAGCATCTCAAATGGTTAGTCAACATAAGACATAAGCATAAAAGATAATAACATAGTCATAACATAATCATCATAGTCATAGCATGGTCAACACAATCATATCATAATCTCCAACATAAACATCATATAATCATAAGTCAACATAAGACATAGTTAATAAGCATAGGAGATAAGTCATAATCATATGAGCATAATTGACTCTTAGTCATCTATATCATAATAGCAGCATTCTCAAGTAACCTCAAAAGAATACATGTGCATAGCATGAATAGCATCCCATAATACCACCCAAGCCAAGCATCCCTTGAAGTCATCTTAGTCATATCCACCCTTCTTTGTCCTCATTAACAGCTTAACTTCTCATAAATAAGGGAACCTCTCACCTTTAGTCAACTATAGCTAGGAAGGGCAACTATAGCACAATCCTATCTCACAACTTGTCTTTAGTAACCCTAAGTCATACTTGTGCAATGCATGAATAGCACCCCATAATATTACTCATGCTAAGTACTACTTTTAGGTCCTCATACTAATACTTCTTGACTTGGAACCTAGTTCTTTTCTTTATCTTTTAGAACACTATGAGGTACTCTCTTAAGCACATCTTAGTTCATCTCTCTTTAAACCTTGGAACACTATGACGTACTCTCTTAAGAACATCTTAGTTTATTATTAGGTTGAACCCTATTAAATACTTCCTTTAGTATGTCTAAGTTCACTATTAGCATGGATACTATGAGATGCTTACTTAAGCATGTCTAAACCCCCTTTTACTTTGAACACTATGAGATACTCTATTAAGTATGTCTAAGTTCCTTCTTCACATGGACCCTATGAGATATTACCTTAAGAATGTCTAAGTCCACTTATACTCTTGAACACTATGAGGTACTTCATTAAGTAATTAAGTCTTAGTTCAATTATGCTTTAGAACACTATGAGATGCTTCTTTAAGCATGTCTTAGTTCATAGGATATGGAGATTTCTACTAGAAACCTTGACTCAACTATGTGAAAGCTCTCATTTCATGAGACCTAACTTTGGGAAAAACCACACTCTACTACGTAAGAGTTCCCTCTTTAACTTGGATAGTCCTCACATCAACTAGGTGTGGTTGTCCTCTCTACTTGGATCCCGGACCCTCTCTTGTGTGACACTCCATCTCATGTTCAATATCCACTTGGGGCCAAGCATACACCCCAAGATTTACTTGTTAAGACTTGATTAACATTCATCTATCATGGAAGGATGTCCTTGAGAATCCATCCATGCTCAATTGATTCTATCACTTTCATCTATCAAGCATTCATAAGGTAGGTTAGGTGAGTATAGGCCTTTTACCACTATCCAACCTATTAGACTTCTATTCTCTTTTAGACTTTACTCTCAAAGCTTTATCATCAATAGTTAATCACATTAGCTTCACCCTAAAGCCCTATCTATTATGATCACAACCTTACTCTCAAGGTTTCTTTCCTAATCTCTTGTTTATACCTAGTTTTCAAGGTATCTTGATCATATCTTTGACTACTAGGTGATTCTAGTCTCAATTGGTAATAAAGAATAAATTCTAACTTCGTAAGTCAAGATCAATAATATAAAATAGAATATAGTTCAATTCATGATTATATGATACTAACTTTGATGATTTACTACACATGACATTGGTTTAGGAGGATCACCTATAAACCTTCAATTTTGTCTCTAATGGCATAAACCCAAAAAGATCACATTCATCAATTTAGATTAGGGTTTACCATAGAAATCACATGAAATCATCATAATATCATTAAACAAATCTAAATCAATCATAATTGGGTAGTATCCACTATATTGGAATCATACACACATCCTACCCACAATGCAAGCACAACCCTAGCTAGAATGGGGTTTTTCATTTCACAAGTGGGAAAACTATGGGGGCTCTATAGGTGGAATAACCCATAGATGAATAAGCTTCACATACCTATTTTCAAAGCCCTAAACAAAGCTTGAATCAATGGTGAAACACTGCCCTCTTCTCTTCTCTTCTTCTTCTTCTTCTTCACTTCTAGAGAGAGAATATTTGGAGAGTAATTTGGGGTCTTAGATGAATGAGTTAATGACTTAGTTTTAGGGGTCTATTAAGTACTTATAGGTGGATAATTAACTAACTAACCGACCTCCCTTAACCCCTAATTAATTACCAACTTAACCCCTAAGTCCCAACTTAAAAACTAAAACACTAAAACTGCTTGGACCTACGACCTCACCACCTACGGATCGTAGGTGGATCTACTGAGCGTTAAACACCTCCGTAGGTGAGATATGCAGATCTAAAATGGAAGGCCACTGCAGGCCTTGACTCACAACCCCAACCTACGGGGCGTGGGTCCATCTACGGCCAGTAGATGGCATCTGTAGGTGCTGCCAAATTCCAGCTTTGGGGACTGTTTTTGGGGTCCCCTCAAGGACCCCTTGGGTGGTCCTTGGGGGGTCGTACCCGGACTTCTAACCCCTAAAACCCCTATTCTAAGTATGGGAACCATTTCTTGTGATTTTAATCCTCATACAACACTCCAAAACACTTACGAAAAGCTCTAGAACTCACTAGTTCAACTCACTAAATTCCGAGGTGTTACATCTAATGACTTAGCACACATCATTGCTCTCATATAAGTCATAATACCACACTTGTACCACTCACATTTATAGAAAATTATCACCTTAATTCCTTACATAATTTATGTCAAACCTACTAGATCAGATCTTAAAACTAACATCATCACCCTCATCTTGCCATCTTTTTTATCACGACACTCATCTCAAATTCGAGAAAAGAGTCATGTACCAAATGCGGATATAAATATAACTGCTCACATACTTATACTAACTTAAGACTACAAGATAAAATTATGAAACACTTGCCCACTAAGATCTTATGACAAGTAGTCAATCTTTATCTCACAGTCTACCTATTTTACAAATTACCCCACATTCCCTTTCACAACTTAAGTACTATTTACCCACTTACTATACATCATTACTTAATTAGTTCTATAATTCTCGAAATGCCATGGGTTTCTCCCTTCAAAATCATAAGCCTATCTTAGATTTATCACTGCATGAATACTCTACTCTTCTATTCAACACCTATATTTGGTCTTTACTGACACAATGGCTCATCAATATAAAATCTCTTCTAGTTAAAGTATACCCTAACTCATCCTGACTAGTAACTATTACTCTACGTTATGTCATGAAATCATACATAAGATTACTATTTCTTAGCCCACACCTAAGGGGGGAAAATCTTCATGAATGACTTACTAGGTACATGTTTATAACTTATATACTCTATTCAATAACTATCCTCATCTCTTAAGTTATTACACTTACAAATGCATACTTCTAACTCTGAGCACTTCTACTAGTAGTGGTTCATACTATCGCAAATCACACTATCTTTTGGGCGACAATACTACACAATCATTCTAAAACATAATCCTCTCTTAAAGGGCATCACCTGAAACAAGGTTTCAAAGAAGGGAATTTGAGAGTAGATCTCGCATTAGCTCAAACGCACGATTCATATGAATAAGGGTGAACCCTTTTGGATAAACTTAAGCACACTAATGGGCTTCTCTCAAGCCATTCTATAGTCTCTTGACTTTTCTGAAGACTTTATCTCAAAGTAACTCATTGATAAGAATCTGGGCTTTGCTATTTTAACCACCTTGAGTATGAGGGGTAGTCGAATAGATTTGAGAAACGCATGGGTATATATAAGTTCCTTATGACATAGTTATTTTGCACGATTTAGAGTATGAAATAAGGGAAACTTTTCTTAAATGTCTATAGTCCCTCCTTTATAGAGGTGGGCCCTTACAATCATAAATAAGATTCTACTTACATGGCTTCATAGACACCCTAGGACATTTGAACTCTAGGCTCTGATACTAAGTTTGTCACACCCCAAGCCTAGGGCTGACAAGGGGACGGGGACGGGGACTGGGGGACGGGACGAAGGGGGACGGGGGACCAATTGGGCGGGATTTTGGGGAGACCGGGATTGGGGGGATAAAAATCCATCCCATCCCGTCCCACTATATATACGGGATGGGACGGGGTTTGGCGGGACGGGATGGGACGGGACGGGGGATTTTTTATTTTTTTTAGATGTTTATTT
>JAJOOO010000379.1:0-50242 GCA_029582685.1 Solanum piurae | reverse complement strand
ATCCATGCCTAGAATGACATCGAAGTCTACCATTTCTAACTCTACAAGATCTGCTGAGGTGACTTTCTGAGAGACTGTGACAGGGCAATTTTTGTATACCCGTCTAGCTATAACTGGGTCATTGACTGGAGTAGAGACTGAGAAGGGTTCTGAAAGAGTTTCTGGGCTAACACTGAATTGGACTGCTATGTAAGAAGTTACAAAAGACAAAGTAGCCCCTGGATCTAACAATGCATAAACATCAAGATCAAAGACTCGTAATGTACCAGTGACTACACTAGGAGAATCTTCCTGATCTTGACGAGCCTGAAGAGCATAGAGCATGTTTTGGCGCTGTTCGCCACCTGTACCAGATGAGTTACCCTGCTGAGTAGGGCGACCTACTAGTGCTGCTGAAGTTGTAGACTGAGGTCTACCATTATTTCCTCCTTGACCCTGTCTAGAAGGACAATCCCTTAACCTGTGACCAGACTGACCACACCCAAAACATCCTTCTTTTCATGCAAGACACTCACCCGGATGGTTCTTACAACACTTAGGGCAAGTTGGGTAGGTTTTGGTACCTGTAACACTTCCTTGAGACTTAGATCCTGACACCCTACCTTTCTGATCATTATAAAACCTGGGGGATGGAACACTAGCTGATAAAGGAGCTGTAGTTGAAGACTTCTGCTGAAATTGTGAGCGATTTCCACCACCCGATTTCTGTTGGGAATACTCGTAGTTACCTGTTCTTGCTTTCTTAGTCTCCTTAGCCTGTTCCCTAAGCTTATCACCCTCAACCTGTTGAGCATGAGTCATGAGCCTAGAGATGTTCATGTCTCCTAACAACATAGCATTCCTGCACTCTGTTTTCACTAAGTCTGACACCCCATAAAGAAATTTATTCATCTGAGCCCTGGAGTCAGCAACCATATGAGGAGCATACCTGGAGACTTGGTTAAACTTGAGCCCATACTCTTGGACCGTCATGTTACCCTGCCTTAATTTCATAAATTCCTGGGCCCTTGCTTCTTTCAACTCCATGGGAAAAAACCTGTCCAGAAAGGTTTCGTTGAAACAATCCCAAGTAATAGGAGCAGCATATGCTTCCACTGAGTGTACCAGATATGATCCACATCCTTAAGTTGGTAAGATGCTAACTCAACCCGATCATTACCAGTGACCTGCATCACCTCAAAGATCTTCTTGACCTCATCAATTAAGTTTTGGGGATCTTCTCCAACCTGCGATCCTAAGAACTTTAGCGGATTCATCCCAACAAAGTCTCGCACCCTAGCTACAGCTGACCCAACATTGGCATTTTGCGGAACTAGAGCTCGCTGATTGTTGTGGTTAGCGACACTCTGAGCCAACATCTGAATGTCATTTCTGAATTCAACATTTGAGACTTCCTGATCTGGAACTGGAGGAGTTGCCTTTGCGTTCCTGGCATTAGCTCTACAAGAAGGCATGATCCCTGAAATGTAGAACGTCAAGTTAGAATAGAATTTAGATCATTACGCAGGAGAAAAATAACAAGAAAATGAAGATTTCCTAAAACACTTTGTAGCCTCCTTCTTATTAGATGTGGTGCACTTCACACCCATGAAAAGGACTCTACTTAGTGCGGCTTTTCAGACATCCTAGGACTCTTAAACCTAGTGCTCTGATATCAAGTTTGTCACACCCCGAGACTACCCCTGAGACGCAGACACAGGACCTAGGACCACAAGTGATCCCAAGCTAACCCTGCTGGCATGATCATGAGCATACTAAAGATAATAAAATGATGCGGAAGCTAAATCATAATTTATAATGAAAAGATGGGGAATACCCATATACTATAACTGAGATAAATGATAACTGATGAGTTTAATACAAAGAAGATATTAACTCAATACTAAGTTGAATCTAACTATTTCTGAAAATAGCCTCTAACTGACTAAAAATGCTGGGACAGGCCCCTGCTAAGTCTAGCAAAACTGAAACTAAAGGACTAAAAATACTGAAAGAAACTCATGACTATTGTCCTCGGAGAATGAGGACTCACCACTGATTCTGCTGAACTGGAGATCGAGAACCGATCTAAGCATGATCTGGATGCTGAGAACCTGAACCTACATCACGAGAAGATGTAGCGCACGTATGCATCAGTACTTGAAAGGTACTGAGCATGCAGGATATAATACAGCTGAAAGAACATATAACTGAACAAAGAAAATAGGCAATGATATAATCTGAACATGATATAGATACTGAATACTGAGCTAACTGAATGCAATGACCAATTTATAACATGCTGAGACTGAATACTAAACTGTACTGAAATGTGGTCAATGCAACAGAGTCTGACTGAACTGTGGGAGCTACTAACAACCGAAAATAAAACCACATGAGCTAAATGTGGAGTCCGATGTATATGCCCCATCGAGAGGACCCAATATACTCGGCCAAAGGTATAGAGGCATGCTGGCGTGATCACTAATTGATATTGTCCACAGAGGGGACTTACACCTCCGTGGCTCATAGTTCTGGGACTATATGGGTACGTTGAACCCTAGTCCAACTTGGTATTATGCTACTCCCAATAGATTAAGCGATTAACACATTATGACTGAATTTCTGTAAGTTACTGGATAGCTCGAACTGAACATGCAAACTGATAATGCAACAATTAAACTGATATTGATGCGTTAATAACTGAATGACTGAAATATATGACCTGCGCATGTGTAATTCAATAACTAAAGAAATACCTAGCTAGGGTTCTGAAATTCATGCAATAAACTGAATATTAGCATACTAATCTGATTTGGATCATTCTAATAGCTAAGAACCCAATAATTCTAACATTCAAGAAACCCTAGGTCTAGTCATAATAAGGGAATCAAGAAACTGATTGAAAACTACGGACCTAATGGGTGAAAGGAACCCACTAGTGAAATCCGACATACCTGGTGACGAATTTCACGGAGAAATCCTTTGATTTCAGGGCTGGAACTGAAGAAAAATTATTGTGTTCTTGAACTAGGGTTCTTGACCTCTTACTCCTTTTAGCGTTCTAATTTTCTATGTTTTGATTAGTAATTTGACTTAGGTAAGTTCTAGTTATGTTTCTACGCTTAAACTGACTAAAATATCATGATTTAGGGTCTAAACGACGTATCTTAGGGGTTAAACGAAATAGGAAAAGACCAAAAGACCCCTGACTTAATTGTTGTCGGAGTGAATGACGGACGGGACTGACGGGCCGTCATTCAATCGATGGTTCATCGATTGGGTCCATAAGTCAAGCCTGCTCGACAGGCCTTCACTAAAACGAGCATAACTGTTTACATGGAGGTCAGATTTTAGCAAACTTGATGGCGTTGGAAAGAGGATTCAATTATCTACATTATCATAGGTCATGGGACACATAATTCCTTTTGTGCTAAGAGTTATGACTATTTTAAGTTGACCCAATCAACAACTTTCATTTAACTGGTTGCTGACCCTCATCTACGGTTAGACCTACGGACCGTGGATCGAATAACGGTCCATGCTGGTCGACCATAGTTCGTGTCATAGTCTAGGTAAAAGAATCTTGATCCACGAACACAAACCACGGACGGTGGTCTGACCTACGGACCGTAGGTCTGTCCGTGGGTCGAGACTTAACCAATTTCTGAACCACCAACACGAACCGTGGTCTGACCTACGGTCCGTGGATGGCAACCGTAGGTTGCACCTGTAACTTCTCAAAGTCTGCATTTTTGGTCTATCTAGGATACGGGGTGTTACACAAATCATGAGACATTTTAGATTGGTAATGTTGGATTATTTATACTCAATTCTCGTATGAGTTTTTAGGTGTATAAAAATTTTCCTAGGCCTTTTAATACGTTCTCACGATGAGGACACGGGATCATCATGTGAAATCCTTGTAGTTTTTTTAAAATGTTTAAACTTCACTTCATGCTTTATTCCTATTTTTCATTTTAGAACACTTCTAATAATACTAAACGTCTATGATCATGTCGCAACATATATCATGTAACATTAATTCCTCATTGATGACACTTTAATTACACAATTGAACATATAATTAAAATTTAAAATCTAGTTGGTTTGACATTGCTCTTGCCCTTCTTTCCTGGCTAGACTTTTGTCTTATCACAATTGGCTCAAATCCTGAGCCATTTTGTATTGGTAATGTAGAAATTTATGCCACTCTCGTACAAGTTTTTACATGTATTATAATTTTCCTAGGCCTTTTCATAGCTTCTCATAGTGAAGAGGGATCATCATGAGCATTACCGATAGATTCTTTTTTATTTCAACCTTCCCTTGATATTTTATTCCTATTTTGTCCTTTTAGTATACTTGTAAATAATACTAACCATGTATTATCATATCGTAACATACATCATGTGACATTAATTCCTCATTGATGAAACTTTAGTCACAGAATTGGAAATATGATTAAAATTTAAAATCTAATGGGTTTTACATTGTTTTCTCTTATCATTCATCATAAATTCAAAATTAAAGAGTGTAAGCTTCATAGACTTTTTTGGTATATTTTGAAGATCAGACAAAAGTACCTCCTAAACTATACCTGGAATTCTAGCGACACACATGAAATAACTATGATTTCAATAGTAGACTCAATAATGTGCAATGCCAAATAGAGAAAATTGAAATAGCAGGCATAGAAGCAAAACCTTAGTTTTGATCATACTACTTGAAACTGTATATAAATGACGTGAGGACGAACTAAGTTCCTCACTATGATATTTTTACATACATGGAAGAACAAGAATTTTGGGAGAGGAGCTTGAAACCCGAGAATTTGCTCTATTGGAGGTTTGCTATAAGTTTGGAGAGTAGAATAATAGAGAAAATAAGAGAACTACCGTAATTTCCTCCTCTAATATGTCTTAAAAGTCACAATTTGGACTTAGGAAAATAAGAAAAAGACATAAATACCCTTAAAAAATACTCTTATTGATCAATTCCATGACGACCTGTGATGACTCATGGAATTCCTCTATGGAATGCAGACGTGTTGCCATCTTTCATGTTCTCATCCACGAGTCAATTCGATTGATAGTAGAATAATCCAAGGAACGTGAACTGTCTTCATGGAACTCAAGAATTTTGACAACTTCCATGTTCGAGTCTATAAGGTCATGCCACCTCCTAAAGCTATGGATTATTAACAATCAAGGTCATGTGTTAGTGTGTTCCTTTCCTCAGCTAACAAAAGTAAGTATAGTTCATCTTATTGACTTCTTTAAGTTTTTGCTTATCGTTTAAATTGCCTCTCTACATCTTGCAGTTGTTTCTCAAGTTATGGTAGGTTTTTCCACTTGTTTGTTGCTTTTTGATCTTTTATTCTGAAGGATACCTCATTTCCAGTTTTATGCTCACCTTTGTTCTCTTCCCCTTTTTTTCTCCCATCAGATTCCCCTACTTTTGTTTCTGTGGATGGAGGTTGATCAGAGCGCATGGGTAGCTCTACTCCACCTCCTCAAAGTACTGATGAAGGTTTCTTCTAGGTTTAAGTGCTCCCATATGATCCCAGATCCTCTTTTTTGTCAAGTCCTCTTTGTTAGCTGAAGTAGCCCAAGCAAGATATCTCTTTGCATTTTGTTAACCTCGTGATGTTTTGTAAATGATGTATATGTGAAAAGTTATCTTGTGGCCTCCTCATTCCTATTATCTTCTAGTCGCTGATATTCTCAAATATGATAAATTTAATTTATCACTATTTATATTCCTTCTCCCTGTACTATCTGGGCTGTTGAAATCAGAAAATGTGTAGTTTCCTTTGTCAATTGACATGATTTCTACGCAGTCTGCTAATTTGTTTACTTCTCTCATTATATGTTGGATAATGTATTGTCTTTTCTTGAAGACTTCATTTAATCTCTTCTACTATATCCCTTGTGGCACACAATTTACATAATCTTTTGTTTTCGCTCTCTTTTCTCATTTTTATCTCACTAGGATCTACTAGATGATTTTATCAAATCTGGTAGAATTTTGAAAATTGTATTCAATTGTAAATATATTTTTATACATTTTATTTAAAAAATGTTAAGGTTCCCAACAAAATACACTTTTAAAAAAAAAAAATCATTTGGTGTTTGGTACCCATATTGGAGATTGACTAAAGACCTTTGGTAAAAATGAAAAAAAGGACTTATTGCTCCATCACAACCCTTGGTGGTCACAAAATGACACTTACCATTGAACAACCAAGCAGACATAAAGATCATAGTTTGTGCCCACTTAGAATAGATGTTCCTCATTTCAATTTTGAGAAGAGGGCTCGTTGACATTATGTAGCTTTGTTTACCCATAACATGTTTCTCTGCTTTCATACTAGTTTCTTGATGAATTATAATGATGTAAAATTACGTTATTAGCCAATCCACAAAGTTGATCTATCTTATAGGTGTTTCGTATTTTAAATGAGATAATATATATAAAAAAAAGAACTAAAATAAAAATCTAGTACTAAATGCATATATTTAATATAAAAATAATATTCTAATAAGTCAATGATAAACAATAAATATAAATGCACATTATTTCAAGTCAATTCCTCAAAAAATCATCCTACTTGTAGAACTCTATTATTAGATTGCACCATCATTTTGCTCTAATTCCATATATATATTATTTTATCAAAGATCCATTTGAAATAGTCAAATGAATTTTACACAATGGGTTATTGGGTATTTAGTCTAAAGATGAATCCTAAAAAGATACATGTATAAACTCCCGTTAAAAGAATAATGTTTCGATATATTTTGCCTTGTTCAATAAATTCATACCGATACTAGTTTTTAAAAAAATTAAAAGATTTAAGGTTCACACTTCACATCATCCTCAATCCTTTTAAGCTAAACAAGGATTATGATATCATAAAATGCACAAAATATTTATCCACTTTAATCTATGAAGATTTTTATTTTGATACTATCAGAATTAAGAGATTTAAGGGTTCACACTTTACATCATCCTCATCCCTTTTTGTCATCTTTCCTTTTCTTTTTTTTTCTATATTAGTGTATGTTTTTTTAGTCCGTCCTTGTTACTCTGTTTTTACCTATTTATAATAGGTTTGTTAATATTTTTAGCCTCTTGTGAATATTCATAATTTTTCAAAAATATTAACCATTTCATTGTTTAATAATTCATGTGTTATGTTAAACTTGTATTATCATTTCAATATTTCATGATAATACATCTAAAAGTAGCGCAAATATGAAATGTTTCCTATAAAAGTACATTTTGATTAGTAAACCATCAAATATACCGAGTTATATATCACAAGTACTAAAATCAAAAGTTATCACTAACTCAAATACCAAACACATAATATTATCCTTTGTAATTAAGTTTTGAGTAATTGTGTTTTGGTCACAATAGAGTTTCACATTATTCGTCACCCGCCCCACTATTCTTTGGGTGTGAACTGCATAAAACAGTTTTTATAGAATAACTCACAAATCATATCGAAGATATAAATTGTATTAGGCAAATCCGATACGCCGAACTTGACTATGAAGGCGTTGGCAAGTAAAGTCGATACATGGTCTACCACTCGCTATATTAACTCATTCATCTTTATAAAAGATTCTAAGAAAATTCGAACACCCCTTGTAACTAAGTTGAGTAGAGCTTTTTTTTTCCGAAATAATTTCGTTGTTAATGTAGTTTCTCTAGGTTGTTAACGAACCCTTTAACTATTCTGATCAACGGTCTATAACCATCTCATTCTTGTTTCCTAAAATCCTAATGTAAGGGGCCCATTGGAATGTCCATAATTAAAGTATTTTTCTTTATCGACCGTTGATTTTCTTATTCAACGTAATTAAAAAATTTACACAAAGAACATCAACATTCAAACTAATAAAGATATAACTAAAGTATATGAATTAAAATTAAAGGGCATAGCTAATTAAGTAGGTCCAACAATTTAGAAAAAGTTATAAACTAATTAAATTAAAGCGAAATAATTTTTATTTTTTTTACTTTTTCCGAAATTACCCATGCATGTCAATTCTTTTATAATAAGAGAATGTACACATAATATTATTTCCGATCCAATAAAAGTTACATCCAAATTTTGAAATTCAAATTTCTAAATTTTTAGTGTGAATTTATGTGGCACAGTTGGATGATTCTAATCTGTCACAAAATGCATACTTCTTTTTTTAAAAAAATTGGGCTTTTACTAAAATAAAACTCAAAAACATTACAATACTCATCTGGGCCTAATGCCCAGATCAATTAACAAACAAAATACATAAACGAGTAGCCCATTCAGACAAACTCCAAATAACATCTCTATAATGCTAGGGTTCCCAGTTCCTAATATGCCTGTCTCTTTGAGCCTAACTCCACCCCAAACCTAAAAAATGTTCCCACTTTGGATCAACAAGAAGCTCCACCTCCCCAAGCTATGGATCATCCCCATTCAAGGTCAAGTGTTCATGTCTTCATTTTCTCAGCTAACAAGAGTAAGTGTAGTTCATCCTATTGACTCCTTTATGGTTTTGCTTCTCATTTGAACTGCCTCTCTCCATCTTGCAGCTGTTTTATCTGGTATGGTAGGTTTTTTCTCTTGTGCGTGTCTTTTTGGATCTTGTCTTCTTGAAGAATACCTCATATCTAGGTTCGTGCTCACCTTTTTTCTCTTCCTTTTCTCCCATCTGATTCTGCTACTCCTGTTTCTACATATGGTGCTTGTTCGTAGTGCATGGGTAGCTCTAATCAACCTCCTCAAACTAGTGGTGAAGGTTCCTTTCAGGTTTAAACACTCGCATATGACCCAGATCCTCACTTTTGTTGTATTCTTTTTTGTTGGCTGAAGTAGCCTAGGCTAGATAGCTCTTTTCATTTTTTTATCCTCGTGATGCTTTGTAAATTATTTATATGTGAAAACTTATGTTGTCGCCTTCTAATTCCCATTATCTCCTAGTCGGTGATTGTCACGCCCCGAGCCTACACCCCGGACGTGGCTGGCACTCGAGAACCATTGCTGGCTCCAAGCGAACCCTTGGCTTGGCTTACTTACTTAGCCGAAGACTTAACTTAACAAGATAACCTCAAAACATAACTTTAAAGAGATATAAAACTTAGCCAAAACGGCAACTGAAGTCTTTAAACAACATCTGAATGATAATGTAAACAACTGAATTACTAACTGTCTACCTGTCTATGAAGCCTCTAAAACAAAGAGGGATGTCGGAACAAGACCCCCGATCATCCTACCAATAAAATAAACTTAAAGCAAAGTAAAATGAGTCCACCAGAATGCAAGGAGGCTCACCAACAAACTCTGACTGCTGAACCTAATCAACGAGGCACTGGATGCTGATCCTGGTTACCTGCATCTGCATCATAATACGATGCAGGCCAACTGGCATCAGTACATTGAATGTACTAGTATGCGAGTTGGAATGCTAAACATAACATAGGCTTGAAAAGATTTTGAAAGAAACACTTACCTTGGCTCTACTCAACTCATAATAAAGCAATGAAACACATGCAATATATGAAAAACGTTATAAAACAGTCAAATCAACTTAGTTCGTTAAAGAAAATGCATTAACAAACTTAACTTTACGCTTATAACAAAGTAATATAGTTTATGTGGGAGTTTCTCTAATCGACAACCACCACTATGAGCCGAAGTGGTTGTACAACATCTTGCCCCCGCTGCCAGAACTGTCATATACTTTGCCGTCATATAGAACACTTAACTTAGTGGATCCACTAGCTTATGCTAAAAGCATCTTATGGAGTCATCTATAAAGTATGTTCCTTTACTACCCATGATGGCTACATGGTTTATGGATACGTGATTTATCTGAACTCAAGGTCGTCCCCATATCGGTGCTCAATACTACTCCCAAAATATACTTTAGCTCATATATTTGTAAAAACAAAACTCTTTCTTTGGTTTGAGATAATTACTCAAAACTTAGCTTAAAAGATCTTTTGGAAATCTCAGTTTACGCTTTACTCAAAAACTAGCTCAGAGGCTCTTTCGGAACTTGAAAAAAAAAGCAAGCACAAAGGCTCCTTTTGAAATCTCAGTTTCCTTTCTTGTTTAAATGTGAAAACATTTAATATTTGGGAATACATAGTCCCGATATACTCTTTTGAAGAAATGACTTCAATCTTTACTCTTTACTCAACTCAAAACTTAAGTCTTAAAACAAAGTTAAAACATTTGTAAGAGTTTTGAAAACTTTATGAACTTCTCTTGACTTGAATCTTAACCTCTCTTGACTTGACTCTTAACTTTCCTTGAATTGAATTATGGATTCAAGGATTGTGATTTGTGATAGGAAGGATCTCATGATGTTTAGGAATGATTTTAGATAGCTAAACATGTGAAACGATCAAGAAATCACCGTCTTGCAACAAGTCCGTGATGTGGAAATACATTTAAATAATTGATCGCGAAATTTAATTTTGAAACAGAGGAGTCTGTGTCCTCTCCGCGACGTAGAGATAAAATTTTCACCCTGAAGGAACATGTCCGTGACACAGACCTAGAACCTGTTCCTTGCCCGACTCTTTCCTTCTTCGTTTTCCAGCCTCAATTCACCTAAACTCGACTATTGTTCTCAAATTCATTTTAGATTCAGATACCAGCATATGTACTGAAGAACCTAACTCAAAACAACTCTAAAACTCAACGTAAAGATCTCAGAAACTCCTCAATTCAGTCCAATTCAAGAACATTCAAATTCAAGAATACCTATCAAGAACATCAACATTCAAACTCTTTCAGGACAAATTTCGCTGAAATAAACATGCTTGGTGCGTTGGTGAACGAACCCAATGCTATGAAAGACTCACATACATTGTAGGAATCCTTGGCGAAATCCACAACCAAAATTGATCGTTCTTGGCGAATCTTGCTTTTCTTCTTCTCCTTTCTCTTCTTTTCTCTTTTCTCCAAGCCCTAGCATGAAACTTCAACTTTTCTAAACTGGAAAAATCTGATTTTTACCCCCAATTAACTCCTAAAAACGAATTAGAATAATTAGTTAAGGAAAAGACTAAATTACCCTTCCAAATCCGGATTAGGCATTCCTTATTCAAACAACCCAACTTCCAAAGGGCATAACTCACTCATACGAACTCGGAATCGCGCAAACTCAGCGGCGTTGGAAAGGTTATTCCAATAGATTTCTAACCATATATGGAAATACATCTAACTCAACCTGATCTAGGAGTTATGGCCATTTCAAGTTGACCAAAACTCAACTTATTCTAACTTAACAAAATTTTCCAGATTTTCATTCTTTCCAAAAATGACTATTTCCAATTATTAGCTAATTCCTAGTTATTTCAAATTGCGAGATGTTACAATATCTCCCCCTTGGGAATATTCATCCTCGAATGAGATTAGTCTTACTAGGTTAAGGGTGGTAACATCAAAGTCAAACACCCAACAAGCAAATGCAAACAAACAACATGCTCACCCATAATTTAAAGAGTACTAGAAGAGAATTAGTACCTTGGTCTGCACTTTCTCCGGATTCAAAGAGATGTGGATATCTCTTCTTATATCTTCCTCAGCTTCCAAGTAGCTTCCTCAACAACCTGGTTCTTCCAACGAACTTCGACTGATGCTACCTCTTTTGTTCTCAACTTGCGAACTTGACAATCTAGAATCTGAACAGGAATCTCCTCATAAGACAAGCTATCCTTGATCCCAATATCTTCAGTTGGTATGATCAATGAAGGATCGCCCATACACTTTTCCAACATGGAGATGTGGAACACCGGATTGACTGCTCCTAATTCTTGTGGTAGCTCTAACTCACAAGCTACATTGTCAATCCTCTTGGATATTCTGTAAGACCAATATACCGGGGACTAAGCTTCCCCTTCTTACCAAATCTCATAACACCCTTCATGAGTGAAACTTTCAAGTAAACTCAATCATTTACTTAAAACTCTAACTCCCTCCTCCTACCATCATTGTAGGATTTCTGACGACTTTGCGATGTTCTTAATCTCTCTTGAATAACTTTCACTTTCTCCATAGCTTGATAAACTAGATCTAGTCCGATTAACCCTGCTTCACCAACTTCAAATAATCCAATATGAGATCTGCATCTTCTCCCATAAGGAGCGTCATAAGGAGCCATTTGGATGTTAGAGTGGTAACTATTATTGTAGGCAACTCAATAAGAGCTAGGTGATCATCCCAATTACCCTTGAAATCAATCACACAATCTACCTTGATATCTCAAAACACCATCTCCCCCTTGTTCAAAAGCCATTACTTTTTGCTTATGAACATTTGCCTTTAATTCAAGAAAAAAAATAGGATCTTGGACTTGCTTCTCGTTTACTTCTGACACTAATGATGATTCAGCCCCATTCATCACCACCACTCCTCCTTCTGTAGAATCCATTAGTCGAACTCCTAGCCGTGCAAGTTTATGCACCTTTTTTGCTAACTCTTTCTTATCTCCCTCAAAATGGGTGGTACTACCCATAGACAACCTGCTCAAGGCATCAACAACTACATTAGCCTTACTTGGGGTGATAAATGGGTGATAAATAATACTCATGTCATAATCCTTGAGTAATTCTAACCACCTCCTCTGTCTGAAATTAAGCTCTTTCTGAGTAAAAACATACTGAAGACTCTTGTGATCGGTGAGCACATCCACATGAACACCATAAAGATAATGGCGCCGTATTTTCAAAGAAAATACTATGGCAGCCAACTCTAGGTAATGGGTTGGGTAATTCTTCTCATGAACTTTGAATAGTCTGGAGGCATAAGCTATAACTTTTCCATTATGCATTCCCACACAACCCAAACCAACTCTAGATGCATCGTAATACACCGCAAAACCTTGAGTACCTTCTGGAAAGGTCAAAATGGGGAAGTAGTACTCAACCTCTTTTTCAATTCCTGTAAGCTTTTCTCACAAGCTTTAGACCATTGAAACTTCACTGTCTTCTGAGTTAACTTTTTCAAAGGGGATGAAATAGACAAGAACCCCTCTACAAACCTTTTATAATAGCCAACCAAACCCAAGAAACTCCTAATATCAATTGGAGATATGGGTCTAGGCCAATTCTATACTTTCTCAATCTTCTGAGTATCAACTTTAATTCCCTCTCCAAACACAATGTGGCCTAAGAATGCCACAGACTCAAGCCAAAACTCACACTTAGAGAACTTGGCATACAACTCTCTATCTTTTAAAGTCTGGAGAACTATTATGAGATGACTAGCATTGTCTTCTTCATTCCTTGAATAGATTAGTATGTCATTAATAAAGACGATAACAAATATATCTAAATAAGGTTTGAATACTCTATTCATAAGGTCGATGAATGTTGCATGAGCATTGGTCAAACCAAAGGATAAGACCAGAAACTCATAGTGACCACAATAGGTTCTGAATGCTGTCTTTGGAATATCACATTCCCTTACCCTCAACTGATGGTAACCTGATCTGAGGTCTATTTTTGAAAAACAAGAAGCACTATGAAGCTGATCGAAAAGATCATCAATTCTCGAAAGAGGATATTTATTCTTGATGGTAACCTTGTTCAACAGATTGTAATCTATACACATCCTAAGGGAACCATCTTTATTTCTCACAAATAAGACCGGAGAGCCCCAAGATGAGACACTTGGTCGAATGAAACCTTTATCTAGAAGATCTTGTAACTGCTCTTTAAGCTCTTTCAACTCTGCTGGTGCCATTCTATATGGAGGAATAGATATAGGACGAGTATCTGGAAGAGCATCTATACCAAAGTCTATTTCTCTCTCAGGAGGGACTCCAGGTAGATCATCTGGAAAAAATTTTGGAAACTCTTTTACTACTAAACTGACTGAATAAGAGGTATCTCAACACTAGAGTCATTAACTCGGACTAAGTGATAGACACACCCCTTGGAAACTAACTTTCTCTCCTTAAGGTACGAAATAAAATGACCCTTAGGCAATCCTGAACTGCTCTTCAACTCTATAACTGGTTCACTAGAAACTGGAACTTGACTACTCGAGTTCTACAATCTATTGATGCATAACAGGCATGAAACCAGTCCATACCTAGAATGACATCAAACTCTACCATATCTAACTCAACTAAATCAACCATGGTACTCTTGTGATTAACGTAAACAGAACAATCACGATAGACTCTTTCTGCTAGAATAAACTCACCATCAGGTGTAGAAACACTGAAGGCTCAAGAAGATGCTCAGGAAGAACATCAAAATTTGAGACTTAGGTCATACTAGTGACAACATCTGGCAAATCCTCTTGCTCTCGGTGACTAGCGATAGCATAACGATGGTTTCCTTCTCCATGTGCCCTTGAAGTAGCTCATCTAGATGCAGCTCTATCTGGTAGAGAAACTGAAGAAGACTGGGCTCTATTGCCCCCATTACCATTTCTTTATTTGCTCTTAGGACACTCTCTCATAAAATGACTATCTTGACCACACTTAGAGCAACCAGTGGAATCATCATGACACTTCCCTGAGTGGTTCCTACAACACTTAGCCCATGCAGGAGTCTTAGTACCCTCTAGTGCCTTACTACCTTGCGAATGCACAGGTCTAGCTCTGAAGTTCTGAGAATTCTGACTATTGTACTCATATTTGTTCCTTGGTGCAGGTTCACTAGCAGATGATGGAGCAGGTCCTTAATGCTTATATTGGAAAGAAGACCGGTTCACATTACTCTTTTGCTGCCCGGATTCATTCCCTGATGTCTTATCCCTCTTATTCTGAAACTCTTCTCTATCCCTCAACTTGTCCTCTACAACTTGTTGCACATGGATCACTAGCCTTCTCCTTTTAACATCACTTCACTACTAAAAGAATTCTGAAAAGATATCTCCCATACTTTGCTTTTTAGGACTCATTACTATCTTATTCTCAAACACTTGACTTGATTTCTCATCTTGTCATCTCCCCTTTAGGTCTAAAGCTGACACTTGAATTTGCGAAGTTTGGAGGATTCATCTTTAAGAACTCATGAAGTCTAGAAGTATCAGCCACTTCTTGAAGATTCTCTCTATGTTGCTCAGCTTAGTTAGTCACAACTTGGCTCAACATCCGAATGGCCTTACAGAACTCAACATTGGTGACTTCTTCTTGGGGTTGCACTTCTGGTGCATTAGGTACCCCTTGCTCCTGTGGTTCAACCTTCCTTATAGTCGGACGACCTCTGAAAGCTCTTCATGGAGGCATGATCTGAAATACACGTGCAAGCACGAATTGGAAGAAATTTTATAGAGATTAACTTTATCGCACGAAATGAATGTGAAAGAAGTGAGATAGTTCATAAATGTTGCCTCCTCCTAAATAAAGATGTGATGCGCTTCACACCAATACCTAGGACTCTACAGACACAGCTTTATAGACTCCATAGGACTCTTGAACTATGTGCTCTGATACCAAGTTTGTCACGCCCCGATCCTACACCCCGAACATGGCTGGCACTCAACAATTATTGATGGCCCCAAGTGAACCCTTGGCCTGACTTACTTACTCAGCGGAAGACTTAACTTAACAAGATAACCTCAAAACATAACTTTAAAGAGATATAAAATTTAGCCAAAATGACTACTAAAATCTTTAAACAACATCTGAATAATAACGTAAAGACAACTAAACTACTAACTGTCTATCTGTCTATGAACCCTCTAAAACAAAGAGGGATGTCGGAACAAGACCGCTGATCATCCTAACAATAAAAAAAACTTGAAGGCAAAGTAAAAAAATCCTCCAGAATGCAAGGAGGCTCACCAACAGAAACTGAGTGCTAAACCTGATCAACAAGGCGCTGGATGTTGATCCTGGTTACCTACGTCTGCATCATAATACGATGCAGGCCAACTGGCAACAGTACATTGAATGTACGAATATGCGAGTTGGAATGCTAAACATAACATAGGCTTGAAAAGATTCTGAAAGAAACACTTACCTTGGATCTTCACAACTCATGAATAACTCAACTCATAATAAAGCACTGAAACACATGCCATACATAAAAAGCTTTATAAAATAGTAAAAACAACTTAGTTCATTAAAGAAAATGTAATAACAAACTCAACTTTACTAATATAACAAAGTAATATAGTTTCTGTGGGAGTTTCTCTAACTGACAACCACCATTATGAGCCTAAATGGTGATACAACGTCTTGCCCATGCTGCCAGAACTGTCCTATACTTTGTCGTCATATAGAACACTTAACTTAGTGGATCCACTAACTTATGCTAAAAGCATCTTAAGGAGTCATCTAAACAGTATGATCCTTTACTACCCATGATGGCTACATGGTTTATGGAGACGTGGGTTATCTGAACTCAAGCGTGTCCCCATATCGGTGCTCAATACTACTCCCAAAATATACTTTAGCTCATATGTTTGTAAAAACAAAAATCTTTCTTTGGTTTGAGATAATTACTCAAAACTTATCTTAAAGCTCTTTTGGAAATATCAGTTTCCTCTTTACTCAAAAACTAGCTCAGAGGCTCTTTTGGAAATCAAAGTTTCCTCTTTGCTTGAAAAAAAAAAAGCTAGCACAAAGGCGTCTTTTGAAATCTCAGTTTCCTTTCTTGTTTAAATGTGAAAACATTTAATCTTTGGGAATACATAGTCCCGATATACTCTTTTGAAGAAATGACTTCAATCTTTACTCTTTACTCAACTCAAAACTTAAGTCTTAAAACAAAGTTAAAACATTTGTAAATGACTTTTGAAAACTTTATAAACTTCTCTTGACTTGACTCTTAACTTCTCTTGACTTGACTCTTAACTTTCCTTGAATTGAATTATGGATTCAAGGATTGTGATTTGTGATAGGAAGGATCTCATGATGTTTAGGAATGATTTTAGATAGCTAAACATGAGAAACGATCAAGAAATCATCGTCTTGGAACAAGTCCGCGACGCGGAGATGCTTTTAAATAATTGATCGCTAAATTTAATTTTGAAACAGAGGAGTCCGCGTCCTCTCTGCGACGTGAAGAGAAAATTTTCACCCTGAAGGAACAGGTCCACGGCGCGGACCTGGAACTTGTTCCTTGTCCGACTCTTTATTCTTCGTTTTCCAACCCCAATTCGCCTAAACTCGACTATTGTTCTCAAATTCATTTTAGATTCAGATACCAGCATATGTACTCAAGAACCTAACTCAAAACAACTCTTAAACTCAATGTAAAGATCTCAGAAACTCCTCAATTCAGTCCAATTCAAGAACGACATTCAAATTCAAGAATACCAATCAAGAACATCAACTTTCAAACTCTTTTAGGAAGAATTTCGCTGAAATAAACATGCTTGGCGCGTGGGTGAACGAACCCAATGCTATGAAAGACTCACATACCTTGTAGGATCAATTCCTTGGCGAAATCCACAACCAAAATCGTTCTTGGCGAATCTTGCTTTTTCTCTTCTCATTTCTCTTCTTTTCTCTTTTCTCCTAGCCCTAGCGTGAAACTTCAACTTTTCTAAACTGGAAAAATCTGATTTTTACCCCAATTAACTCCTAAAAATGAATTAGAATAATTAGATAAGGAAATGACTAATTACCCTTCCAAATCCGGATTTGGCTTTCCTTATTCAAACAACCCAACTTCCAAAGGGCATAACTCACTAATACGAACTCGGAATTGCTCAAACTCAGTGGCGTTTGAAATTTTATTCCAAGATCTTTCCAACCATATCTGGAAATACATATAAATCATCATTATCTTGGAGTTATGGCCGTTTCAAGTTGGCCAAAACTCAACTTATTCTAACTTAACAAAATTTTCCAGATTTCATTTTTTCCAAAATTGACTATTTCCAATTATTTTCTTCTTCCTAGTTATTTTAAATTGCGAGATGTTACAGCGATACTCTCAAATATGGGCAATTTTAATTTATCACTATTTATAATCCTTCTCCGTGTAGTATCCATGTTGTTCAAATTTGAAAATGTGTAGTTTCCTTTGTCAATAGCCATGTTTGCTACGGAGTCAGCTAATTTTTTATCTTCCCCCATTATATGTTGGATAATGTACTGTTTTCCTTGAAGACTTTGTTTAATCTCTTCTGCTATAGCTCTTGTGGAACACACTTTACACAAGTTTTTTTTTTATTTTCCCTTTCTTTTCTCATTTTTCTCTCACACAAAAAAGGCTCATCTAAACTTACATTTATTTTGTATTGTTTCTATATCTCTTTCTATATATAATTTATTCTATGTTAAATTTATTCGAACTCATCAGTCTCTATTACTCTATTTTTACAGTTTCGTGAATTCAATGCTTTTGATTCTTGATTTTCTGGAAAAAATAGGTTTCCTCTATTAATGTTAATATTTTTAAATAGAGTTTAGTCTTATTTTTAATGTGAAGAATGTCTTTATGATACATCTATGTTTGTGGATTTTAATTGATAATGAAAATTTTGTATTTTGACTCATGAGCGGTAGTTAGATTCAGGGGATGACTCCATTACAAAGAGGAGGACTAGACAACAATCATTAAAGTGTATGGTAAAGATAGTTTAAAAAAGGAACAAGTTGAGTCAAAGTGGTAGTTCTACGAATGTTAGATATGGAAGGAAAAGAAAATATATTGAGCCTTCTGGAGGTGATGAGAGAAATGTGGAAAATAATGGGAGGAGGAAGTCGAGTCCATCAACTTGTGAGTGCATTAATAATAATCCTTTTATCTAGGAAATATCTCATGATGATGATTTGTTGGAGGAGGAGACTGATCCTAATGTTGTTATCCTTGATAAGGAGAGTGATCCTAATGTTGTTATCATTGCGGAGGAGGAGGAGGAAGAGAAGAGTGATCCTGATGTTGTTATCATTGCGAAGGCTGAACCTATGTTGAATTCAACAGACGTGGTTGTTTCTTCTACCTTAAGCATGTGTAGGAAAATAGACATATCCAAAGATCTTTCTGATACAACCTCATATTCTTAGCCAAAATTTGAATCTTGAACTAATGATCTTCGAAATAATTAGAAGAAGATTCTTGAATAGTTTGAGTTTCTGAAGTTTATTCTTGATTCAATAAAAATATTGATGATCATAATAAACTCACTTCTCCCGAAGAGAAGGAAAATATTTCTATCAAAGAAACATTTCCTTTAATATTTTGCTTTGAAGACGAGGAACTTCTTCCCCTAAAGAAAATAGAATGGGAAAAGAAAATTGAAGATCTTTTTGTTCAAATGGACATGTGTTGTAACACCCCGTATGCTAGAACGGACCAAAATGCAGATTTCGGAGTCGCAAGTGCAACCCACGGTTGCCACTCACGGACTGTAGGAGGACCCATGCATGGTCCATTCTGCTAGTCCGTAGTGCACCACCTACGACCCATCCCCAGAACCTCTTAGAAAATTCATCTAAGTGTCGACCCATGGCTAGACCCACGAACCGTATGTCAGGCCACGGTCCGTGGTCCAGGACCGTAGGTCAAACGCTCATTTTTCAGCCCCAGACGTCGATCGACCATTGACCAGCACAGACTGTCGTTCCTTTCATGATTCCGTCGGTCCTGTCTGTCGATGACCCCGACAATGTTTAAGTCGAGGGTCTTTTGGTCTTTTCCTTATGCGTTGGACCCCTAAACTACATCATTTAGCCCCTAAACTCCATAGTTTTGGTCAGTTTTAGCCTAGTGACTTAATTAGAATCTACCCTAGTCAAATCATTCACCAAGAAATCGATCAAACTAGAGAAATAGAAGAAAAGAAATTGACCAGCCCTAGCTCCAGAACACAGCAACTTTTCATCAGTTTCAGCCCCGAAATCGAAAGATTTCTACATGGAATTCGTCACCAAGTATGTGAGATTTAACTAATGGGTTCCTTTCGCCCATTAGGTCCCCAGAGTTCAGTCAGATTCTTGATTCCCTTCAGATTATCTAGACCTAGGGTTTTCTAAAATTTCAGTATATTGTTATGAATTAGTTACTTCAGTGTTCCTAATCCGATTATCATGTTGTAGTATTGTTTTTCCTAGATTCATGCATAAACTTAGAACCCTATCTATGTAGTTCTTTTAGTTCATGAATTACACATGCTAGTTCAGATATTTCAGTTATACATGCCTCAGATTTAAATGTTTCATTATCAGTATATTAATGTTGCATTTTCAGTTAGCATACTAGTATTTTGAGCTATCCAAGATTACAGAACTTTAGTCATAAGTTGTTAAATTACTTAATCAATTGGGAGAAACTTAATACCGAATGGACTAAGGTCAGTCACTCTCAAGTCCCAGAACTACGTTCCCCGTAGTTGTAAGTCCCCTCTGTGGGCATCATTTTAGTGATCACGCCAGCATGCCTCTATATATTTAGCCGGGTATATTGGGTCCTTTCGAGGGTACGTATACATCTGACTCCACATTTAGCTCATATGGTTTTATATCGGTTATTAGTATCTCCCACAGTTCAGTCAAATTCTATTGCATTAACCATGTTATCAGTACAGTTCTGTATTCAGTCTCAGCATGTTATAAACTTGGTCATTGCATTCAATTTAGTCATGTTCAGTATTTTCAGTATCCTTATAATGTTCAGATTATATCAGGATACTGAAAATACTGAACATGAAATACTGAATGCATTGACCAAGTTTATAACATGCTAAGACTGATTTTTGAACTATGCTAATCACATGGTCAATGCAATAGAATCTGACTGAACTGTAAGGGAGCTACTAATAACCGACATAAAACCACATGAGCTAAATGTGGAGTCTGATATATACGCCCCATCGAGAGGACCCAATATACCCTACCAGACGTATAGAGGTATGCTGGCGTGATCACCAAAATGATGCCCACTAAGGGGACTTACAACCTACGGGGCATGCAGTTCTAGGAATTGAGGGTGACTGACCTTAGTCCACTCGGTATTCAGCTTCCCATATGATTATGTAATTAACACTTTATGACTGAAATGGTGTAACACTGGATAGCTCAAAACTGACATGTAAACTGAGAATGCAACATTTATATACTGATAATAATGCATTCAAAAACTGAGGAATGTTTATATGTAACTGAATTAACTGACCTAGCATGTATAATTCATGAACAAAAGAACTACATAGCTAGGGTTCTGAGTTTATACATGAATCTGGGCAATACAATATGATAACGTGATAATATGATTTGGATTATTCTAACAGCTGAAAACCCAACAATTCTAAGATTCAAGAAACCCTAAGTCTAGATAATATTAAGGGAATCAAGTTTCAGACTGAAATCTAGGGACCTAATGGCTGAAAGGAACCCACTAGTGAAATCCCACATACCTGGTGACGAATTCCACGGAGAAATCATTCTATTTTGGGGCTGGAACTGATGGAACCTTGTTACGTTCTTAAACTAGGGTTCGATCGCCTCTTTCTTCCCTTTACACTCTAACTTCCTAAGTTTTGATGAATGATTTGACTTAGGTAGGTTCTAGTTATGTTTCTAGGCTAAAACTGACCAAAACCATGTAGCTTAGGGTTTAAATGACGTAATTTAGGAGTCTAACGCATAAGGAAAACACCAAAAGACCTCTGACTTAAAAGCTATCGGGGTCACCGACAAATGGGACTGACAGACCGTCGATTGACTGACGGTCCGTGGTACGCGCTGGACCACGGATCGTGGTTTTACCTATGGTTCGTAGGTCCTGGCGTGGGTCAGGTCTTAGAGAGATTTTTTTGGCTGACTTGAGGTGTTGATCCACCGACACGGGCCACGGTCTGTGACCTGACCTATAATCTGTGGGTCCGGTCGTGGGTCAACACTCATACAATTTTCTGGGGAGTTTTCTGGGGAAGGTTGCAGATGAGAACCACGGACCACCAACACGGGTTGTGGGTCACCCTACGGTCCGTGGGTGGAAACTGTGGGTTGCACTGGTAACTTTGGGAAATCTGCATTGAGGTCTATTTTCAGATACGGGGTGTTACATTATCTCCACCTTGGGACCATTCATCCTTGAATAAAGACTAAACTAGCTGACATGGAGGGAAATAGCTACAACCCCTACCACTAAGAACAAGAAACTTATTTCTAACTGAACTAAGTTCCACTAACATGCAAATATGCTGAAAATGCAAGTACAAACTGAAGGAACATAATACTAAGATTGAATTCACGCATAAATGACTGAAAAACTGAAGAGGGACTATTACCTCAAGCTAGAATGGAATCAGAAGGAAAGAGGTAAGGATACTTGGCCTTCATGGCTGCTTCTGCTTCCCAAGTATCTTCCTCTACGGACTGACTCCTCCACAAAACCTTGACTGAAGCGACTTCTTTGTTTCTCAACCTTCGAACCTGACGATCAAGGATTTCAACTAGTACATCTTCATAAGTGAGACTATCCTTCACATTCACACTTTCTAAAGGCACAATAGACGTTGGGTCACCTATACACTTCTTTAACAACGAAATGTGAAAGACCGGAAGCACTACGGCTAGTTCTGCTGGCAACTCTAACTCATAAGCCACTTTACCAACCCTTTCCAAGATCTTGTAAGGGCCTACATATCTAGGACTGAGCCTCCCTTTTTTTGCCAAATCTCATCACCCCTTTTATAGGTGACACCTTCAAGAAAATACAATCATTAACTCGAAACTCTAGTTGCCTTCTCCTTACATCTGCATAAGACTTCTGGCGACTCTGGGCTGTCTTAAGTCTATCTCTAATGAGTTGCACCTTCTCCATAGCATCATGAACTGAATCTAGTCCTATCAAGGCTGCTTCACCTACTTCAAACCAACCAACTGGAGATCTACATCTACGCCCATACAACGCCTCATAAGGGGCCATCTGAATGTTGGAATGGTAACTATTATTGTAGGCGAACTCTATAAGAGGAAGGTTATCATCCCAACTACCCTTGAAATCAATCACACAAGCTCTCAACATGTCCTCTAAGGTCTGAATGGTTTGATCTGCCTGACCATCTGTCTGCGAATGAAATGTTGTGCTAGGGTTAACCTGAGTACCTGACATTTCTGAAATGACTTCCATAAATGAGAGGTAAATAGAGGACCTCTATCTGATATTATAGACAAAGGTACCCCATGCAACCTGACTATCTCATTAATGTAAAGCTTGTCGTAGTCCTACGTCGAATCTATAGTCTAGACCGCCAAAAAGTGCACAAACTTAGAAACTCTATCAACTATCACCCAAACAGAGTCAAGCTGTCTGCGAGTACGAGGTAAACCTGTGATGAAGTCCATGTTGATCACTTCCCACTTCCACGTAGGAATTTCGATCTCTTGAGTCATACCTCCGGGTTTCTGTTGTTCTACCTTGACCTGCTGGCAATTGGGGCACTTGGCCACAAAATCCGCTATATCCCTTTTCATACCATTCCACCAATAGACTTCCTGCAATCACGGTACATCTTAATGGTGCCTAGATGAATAGAATATCTAGAGTTGTGGGCTTCTGCAAGAATATATTTTCTCAACTCACCCACCTTAGGAACACATAATCGACCATGATAGAAAAGCACACCATCTCCCCTTTGGGAGAAAACCTCAACTCTCTGCCGATGGATTGCATTTAGTTGAAGTAGTATCGGATCACTGTATTTATTTTCCTTAACCTGCACTACCAAAGAATATTCTGACCCATTCTGGACTCTTACACCACCATCTGATATGCTCATAAGACGAACTCATTGGCGAGCAAGGCTGTGAACATCTTTCGCTAGTTGCTTTCTTTCTTCCTCAACATGTGCTACACTACCCATAGATAGTCTGCTAAGAGCATCTGCTACTACATTTGCCTTACCAGGATGGTAATGCACACTCATATCGTAGTTCTTGAGGAACTCAAGCCATCTCCTCTGGCGATGATTAAACTTTTTATGGGTGAACAGATATTGAAGGCTCTTATGGTCTATGAACACATCTAGGTGAACACCATACAAGTAATGTCTCCAAATATTAAGCAAACACCACTGCTGCAAGCTCGAGGTCATGAGTTAGATAGTTCTTCTCATGCACCTTAGGCTGTCTAGAAGCATACGCTATAACCTTACCTCGCTGCATCAGTACACAACCTAGGCCGACTATGGCTGCATCACAGTAGATCACACAACCATCTGAACCCTCTGGTAAGGTCAAAATAGGAGTTGTAGTCAACCTTGTTTTCAATGCTGCAAAGTTTTTCTCATAATCATCTGACCACTAAAACTTGACTTTCTTCTGAGTCAACTTAGTTAATGGAGAGGCTATGGATGAAAACCCTTCCACGAACCTTCTGTAATAACCCGCTAGACCCAAGAAACTTCTGATATCTGTAGGAGAGGTAGGTCTGGGCCATAGTTTCATTGCTTGTATCTTCTGAGAATCAACTCGGATCCCTTTGCTAGACCCAATTTGCCCAAGGAAAGCAACTACTTGCAACCAAAACTCACATTTGCTAAACTAAGCGAATAATTGGCGATCTTTTAGAGTTTGCAGAACAACCCTCAAATGATTAGCATGTTGTTCCTCATTCCTAGAGTAGATGAGGATATCATCAATAAAGACGATAATGAACAAGTCCAAATACTGCTTGAACACTCTGTTTATCAAATCTATGAAAGTTGCAAGAGCATTGGTTAGTCCAAATGACATAACTACAAATTCAGAATGACCATATTGAGTTCTGAAGGTTGTCTTTGAAATATTACTATCTCTGACTTTGAGCTTATTATAACCTGATCTGAGATCTATCTTTGAGAGATGACTAGCACCTTGAAGTTGGTCAAACAAGTCATCAATCCTGGGGATGGGATACTTATTCTTGATTGTGACCTTGTTCAATTGTCTATAGTCAATGCACATTCTGAGAGAACCATTTTTTTTCTTCACGAATAATACTGGCGCACCCCATGGCGAAATACTAGGTCTGATGAAGCCCTTATCTAGAAGGTCTTTCAACTGCTCTTTCAATTCCTTAAGCTCAGCTGGAGCCATTATGTAAGGAGGAATAGAGATAGGTTGGGTATCTGGAAGGAGATCAATTCCAAATTCGATTTCCCTTCCGGGAGGAACTCTGGGAAGATCTTCTGGAAACACTTCTGGAAACTCATTGACTACAAGAACTGACTCAGGAATTGGGGTTTCGGAGTTTGCATCCTTAAGCCGAACTAGATGATAGACATAACCCTTAGAAATCATCTTTATGGCCTTAAGGTAAGAAAAGAACCGACCCATAGGTGCTAAGCTACTACCCTTTCATTCTAGGATTGGTTCGTCTGGAAACTGAAAAAGAACAATCCTAGTTCTACAATCGACTGAGGCATAACATGAATGTAACCAATCCATGCCTAGAATGACATCAAAGTCTACCATTTCTAACTCTACAAGATCTGCTGAGGTGACTTTCTAGGAGACTGTGACAGAGTAATTTCTATATACCCGTCTAGCCATAACTGGGTCACCAACTGGAGTAGAGACTGAGAAGGGTTCTGAAAGAGTTTCTGGATTAACATTGAAGTTGACTGCTATATAAGGAGTTACAAAAGACAAAGTAGTCCCTGTTGTCTTTCCACTGAGTGAACCATATATGAGCCACATCCTTAAGCTGGTAGGACGCCAATTCCACCCTATCACTACTAGTCACTTACATCACTCCAAAGATTTTCTTAACCTCATCAATAAAATTATGTGGGTCCTCACCAACTGGCAACCCTAAAAACTCAGGCGGAGTCATCCTAAAAAAATCTTGAACTCTAGTTGCCACTGATCCACCATTTCTATTAGTAGGAATTGGAACCTGCTGATTATTCTTTTGGGTCATACTTTGATCCAAAAGTTGAATGGCATTCCGAAACTCGGTGTTCGAAACCTCATGGTCTGGGACTAGAGGAATTGCATTAGCATTGCGTGCATTAGCATTCCATGTGTAAGCCCTATGAGGAGGCATGATCTGAAACGCAAAACGATGAGTCAAAACGAGGAATTAGATCATACCTTAAGCACGATAAGAGTAACAAGGAAATTGAAGTTTTTCCTAAATCACTTTGTAGCCTCCTTCTCATTAGATGTGGTGCACTTCACACCCATGAAAAGGACTCTACTTAGTGTGGCTTTTCAGACATCCTAGGACTCTTAATCCTACTGCTCTGATACAAAGTTTGTCACGCCCAGAGGCTATCCCTGGATTCAACACGGGACCTAGGATCACGAGTGACCCCAAGCTAACGCTGCTGGCATAATCATGGCATACTAAAGATAAACTGAAACAATAATTACTAAGCGGAAGCTAAATCAGGAAATAATCTGAAGATGATGGGGAATACCCATATACTAAATTTGAATAAAAATATATGTGACTTTGAATACACAAGAAAAGTCAAACTCTAAGACTAAAGTTGAAACTAACTATGTATGAAATAAAGCCTCTACTGACTAGAAATGTTGGGACATGCCCCAGCTAGATCTAGCAAAACTGAAACTAAAACTGAAATGAAAAGAGAACATGTCAACTGTCCTCGAAGAATGAGGACTCACCACTGATGATGCTGAACTGAAGATCGGGAACCGATCTATGTGTGATCTGATTGCTGAGGACCTAAACCTACATCACGAGAAGATGTAGCGCAGAGTATGCGTCAGTACTTGAAAGGTACTGAGCATGTAGGATAGAGTAAAACAGAACAATAACATAACTGAATCGAAGCGTAAATCTGAGCAATGACATGATATAAGCGTGATACAAACTGAGAATACTGAACATGAAATATTGAATGCAATGACCAAGTTTATAACATGCTAAGACTGATTTCTGAACTATACTAATAACAATGTCAATGTAATAAAATTTGACTGAACTGTAAGGGAGCTACTAATAACCGACATAAAACCACATGAGCTAAATGTGGAGTCCGATGTATACGCCCCATCGAGAGGACCCAATATACCCTGCCAGAGGTATAGATGCATGCTGGCGTGATCACAAAAAATAATGCCCACAGAGGGGACTTACAACCTACGGGGCACGTAGTTTTGGGGCTTGAGGGTGACTGTCCCTAGTCCACTCAGTATTAAGCTTCCCATATGATTAAGTAATCAACACTTTAAGACTGTAATGATGTAACACTAGATAGCTCAAAACTGACATGCAAACTAAGAATGCAACATTTATATATTGATAATAATGCATTCGAAAACTGAGGCATGTTTATATGTAACTGAATTAACTGAACTAGCATGTGTAATTCATGAACTAAAGAACTACATAGCTAGGGTTCTGAATTTATGCATGAATCTGAGAAAAACAATACTATAGCGTGATAATACTATTTGGATTATTCTAACAGCTAAAAATCCAACAATTCCAACATTCAAGAAAACCCTAAGTCTAGATAACATTAAGGGAATCAAGATTCTGACTGAAATCTAGGGACCTAATGGGTTAAAGGAACCCACTAGTGAAATCCCACATACCTGGTGACGAATTCCACGGAGAAATCTTTCGATATCGGGGCTGGAACTGATGGAACATTGTTGCGTTCTTGAACTAGGGTTTTGTTGCCTCTTTATTCTCTCTACGCTCTAAGTTCCTAAGTTTTGATGAATGATTTGACTTAGGTAAGTTCTAGTTATGTTTCTAGGCTAAAGCTGAACAAAACCACATAGTTTAGGATTTAAACGACGTAATTTAGAGGTCTAACGCATAAGGAAAACACCAAAAGACCCCTGACTTAAAAGTTGTCGGGTCACCGATGGACCGTTGATTGACATCCATGCTGGTCAACCATCAGCCGCGACTGGAGACTCAAAGAATGGTTTATATGGTTCACTCTCTTCTCACAGGTCCCTCAAGATTGCAACACTCTGATACCAATTTGTAGGAGATAAAAACATATTGACAAATTGCCTTCCTTTATTGAAATAATGACTGCAATATAAATACATGAATTCATAACTTAAAAAGCTAAAAAAAAAAGGAGTAAAATAAGCTAACATTATCTCTAAAACTAAAGCCTAAAATATAGCAAATGGCTAATCATATTTTGCCTAACACTGCAGCCTTATTTTTCTGAACTTATCCTACTTTAAAGTTGTATATTGATACAACAGAAAGTGGAACTAATCTCCACCTTTTGAGGCACCACTTTCAACAACACATGAGAGTCTAAGCGAACCCCTATCTGAGAGTAAGGGCGGATGCATTATCTCAAACCCACATGGAACCGAAAACACCCGACTCACCATAGTGTTTCCTCGGTCATTTCTCAAGCTTTTCCCACAGTGTCGGCCTGTTACCATAGCTCCTTCCAATTTGCTTCTTGACATGGAAGCCGAGTTCCATAAATGAGTGGTTGACATCCCCTTCCACCAATTGAATAGCAAAGAATTCTCTTTAAAGGAAGATGAAGGTATAGTTGGTGTCTTTCACTGTTTATCCCGTGTTGTGAAAAAAAAAATCAACACCTTATACACATGGTGAATCTGAATTCCTGGGAAAAAAGTATGAGTGTTCTGAGAATCCATTATGTCTTGTTCAGGATTCTCACGGGAGAAGATGGAGATGGTTACGCAAAAGAGACTAGAGAAATACTTCTAAAATTTCCTGGTCTTCTAGTCCTTGATGAAGGGCACACTGCTCGGAATCAGCACAGGTTTGTGTGGAATACTTTGCAGAAGATTGAAACAGAGAAGCATATACTTTTGTCTGGATCTCCGTTCCAGGATAACATCAAGGAGCTTTACAACCCTTTTTGTGTAGTTAGTAAAAAGTTTGCTGCAGATTTGAAGCAGAAACGGGCTCTCTTAGCAGTTCCAATGAAAAGAATGCCCAAGCATTGGAAGAGCCTAGGGATATTATATCACCTCTTTTCCATAAATGTAGTGAAAATGTAAAGAAGGTAAACCTTCTAGGTATATGGGATACTGTAATAAACTTAAAACCCACAGACTTGCAGAAGGAATTGCTTAAAAGAATTCCAGAGAATCCTGGCACCTTTTATGAACAAAATTTGTTGTCTCTGATATCTGTTCATCCTTCATTAGTGGCGAAGAGGAACGAGTTCTCTGAGTTAGAAAATCAGCTCAAATAAAGAGATGTCAGTTGGATCAAGATATTAGAGTAAAAATGAAATTTGTTGTTGAACTGATCAGACTCTGTAGTAGACGGAAAGAAAGGGTTATAATATTTAGTTAGTTACTTGATCCTCTAAAGCTGATCAAGGAGCAAATCAATTCTCTCTTTGGCTGGACTTTAGGCTGATAGATTCTCTATATGGATGGGAAACATGATGTAAAGCAGCGGCAGATATCAATAAATTCTCTTAATGACCCTAAGAGTGATGTCAAAGGCTTCTTGCATTGATAAAAGCCTTTGCAGAAGGGATAAGTTTTATAGGGGCCTCAAGAGTGGTTTTGCTTGCCGTTCGCCGGAATCCCGAAGTAGAACGGCAAGCTATCATAGAGCCTACAGGAATGGCTAGAAAAAATTGTTCAAGTTAACTGTCCAGTTACATCGAAATGGGAGGTTGACAAGATCAAACAAGAAACTAGAAAAAAAATATCATTCAGATGTACTTCTTTCCAGAAATGAAGAGAATATTTAATGTTCTGTGTCAGAGGAGAACAAACTTGAATCCATCGTTAAGAATGAGAGCTTCCGTTCTAATTTTGAAAACTATCGCATGCACCTCGTGTAAAGCCTACTTCATGCTTTAATTCAGATAACCAACCTTCAAATGGGAGCAGTTAGGTACATGAGGCAATCCAACTTGTTTAGTGTATTTTGTTAACTGCTAGTTTTTGTAAAATGGCTTAATGTTTATTTCTTTCTTCTAAGGCTAGGATGTTGTTACTGCTTCTTTACAGACATTTTATCTTGGTATCTGATTCTTAGTGGGCAATACAAAGTTTATTTATTATGCTTTATCATCTAACTCTTACTTTAGTCCTAACTTTCACTTACACTTCTATTCAGAGGTTTTTTGGAGTAAGAAGTATATTACTTTAGCACTGCTTATCCTAATAGGTTAAGTTTAATGGTTTCAACTTTCATCACTTCTGCTAGCATACAAGAAGCAACAACACTCACTTTGCAAGCGGTACAAACAAAATTCACCTTCTTCCAGTTGTTGCTGGTACTTTTAATAACGAAAATAGGAAATCGCTAATCTCCTTGCACAATGATCTGAGCTTGCATGAACTGTTTATTTTATGTCAATACTGAATCAAGTGCTTCACACTAGAATCACTATACACACCTCACCATAGATTGTTAGCAACTAACCATTGGTGTGTCAAAATGATTGAGTTTTCTAAAGCCTAATAGGTTCTCTAAAATAAAAATGTTTCATGTCTAAACAAGTCTGATTACTACATGTACCAGCAAATAAGAAGAAACTAAAGGACAAACGAACCTAATTAACTTCTCAGTGCAAGAGATAGTTTTTCAAAAATTATGGCGGAGGCCCTCATGCTTTACCATGGATTCTGGTATGTTATCCTCTGACACAGAACATGAAGGATCAATTTTGACTCATTCCTAGACAATAGTACATCTGAACGATACTTTTTTCTCGTATGTTGTTCGATCTTGTCAACCTCCCATTTTGATGTTACTGGATAGTATACATGCACAAATTTAATGCGACCATTTCTATAGGCATGACTGATAGCATGTTGTTCTATTGATGGATTCCAGAGAACGTCAAGCAAAACCACTCTTGAGGACCCTATAAGACTTATCCCTTCTGACCAGGCTTTTATCGATGAAAGAAGCACTTTGACATCACTCTTAGGGTCATTAAGAGAATGTATTGATATCTGCTGCTTCTTGACATCTAGTTTCCCATCCATATAGAGAATCTATTGTCCTAATGTCTAGTCAAAGAGAGAAATGAGTTGCTCCATCATCAAGTCACTGGCTAAATATGATAACCCTCTCCTTCGGCCCATCGCATTGTTTGATTAGTTCAACAACAAATTTCATTCTTACTCCAATATCTGGATCCAACTGATATATTCTTTCACTGAGCTGACATTCTAACTGAGAGAACTCCTTCTTATTTGGCACTAATAAAGGATGATCAGAGATCAGAGACAACAGATTTTGTTTTGAATGGGAGCCCGGATTCTTTGGAATTCTTTTAAGCAACTCCTTCTGCAAATCTGTGGGCTTCAAGTATATAACTGTATTCTTTATAGCCGGAAGGATTACCTTCTTTATATCTTCATTGAACGTATGGACGAGTGGTGAAATAATATCCCTATGCTCTTACAATGCTCGGGCATTCTTGTCAATGGAACTGCTAAGAGAAGCTCATTGCTCTGAACCTGCTGCAAACTTTGGATTTACTATACCGAGAGTGTTGTACAATTCTTTGATGTTATTCTGGAACAGAGTTCCAGAGAAAAGTATCTGAATCGTGTGTTTTGACACCCACGACCGCGAAGACTAAGAAGAATGGTTTACGCAAACGCAATGCAAAGCTTGCGATCACAAAGACCAATTTTAGTGGCATTCGCAAACATGATTCAAAGATCGTAGATGTGAAGAACAAGCTAGCTGCACCAGCAAAGGCAATACCAACCTAAATTTGAAGTTGGCCAACTGCCCCGACGGTGCCTCAAGATTCGTTGGAAACCCGCCCACACACACGAACTATGCTAACTCACAATATTTGACATTCTAGACACACTAAAGGTTTCAAAACTTCAAACGGAGGTCATATCGATAAAATGTGGGTCCCACACCTATGACTTTGTTTTAGCCAAAAGCAATAAGTTTGCTTGAAATGAGTTTGGAAGCGTTGACACCTGAACCAAAGGTCCTTCTAGACAAAACATGATGTTCCAGAGCTAAAGGAACCATCAGAGTTACATTCAAAGGTCAATTTCCTGAAGTTTTGATCAAAGCTAACAATTCAAACTTCAAAAGCTCCAAAATACAATAACTTGATAAAAACCAAAAGAGTGACTAGGTGACAATACTGTTAGTCCCAGCACGTCATAAATGGCTTTGAATCGTTATCGAAAAGCTCTAAACAGTTAATATACATTGATACTAGTAAATGGCCTACAGGGTCATTACAAAATTTTTTATCAAAAATAAGAGTCAATAGTCGAAAAATATTGAAGAGAGTGAATTTCAAATTTTTTTTTTTATTTCTTCGGGATTTCAAGTATCGAAGCAAACATTAAGTGGGGTATACCAATTTATCAACTTATTGAATTAGATTCTATGGTTCTCAATTACTGTTGTTTTTATCTAAATTTCTAAACATATTACATATAGAATTATGTTCACATTGCCTATATTGTTACCTCGGTAAAAGGATGCTTTCAACACTGCGATTGATAAAATCTTACCTAAATTTAATAATTAATTTTTTTCAAAGAAACCTATTATAAAAAAAATTAAAGTAATAACTT
This sequence comes from Solanum piurae, assembly GCA_029582685.1. Classification (NCBI taxonomy): domain Eukaryota; kingdom Viridiplantae; phylum Streptophyta; class Magnoliopsida; order Solanales; family Solanaceae; genus Solanum; species Solanum piurae. The sequence continues at coordinate 17,831 of JAJOOO010000379.1, read as the reverse complement.
TTCATCTAAAATGTTTGAAAAATAGTGTTTAAAATTACTTATGAAGTTTATTCAACAGCAAGCACCAGTTTAACTTGGGGGTGGTGATTTAGTGGCAGTGAGTGGCAAGGTGGATTTGTTGCCTATTCCATTATGAACCGCCGATTTCATGTTTTTAAGTGTTAATTAAAATTTCACTTTATGCCTTCAAGTATGTTTAGTCGCTCCAGCCCCATACACATTTCTAGGTGACACATGTATAATTGTGAATTGAATGCCTTTCATTCAAAATTTAAATTGCACAAAGAGAAGAATATATATATATATATATATATATATATATATATATCTTCTATTTATTTATATTTATACTACCTTAAAAGCATGAACTCCCAAACTTGAATGTTAAATTACTAAAATACCCCCAATTAAAAATAATCATTTTATTTTATTTATTAATTTAATAATATTAAAAGTAAATACCTTTTCACATTAAAGGGTTGTGATTTTTTCAAAGGGTTGTGACTTTTTTGACGGGTTGTGACTTTTTCGATGAGTTGTGACTTTTCCGAAGGGTTGTGATTTTTCCAAAGAGTTGTTACTTTTCCAAAGGATTGTGGCTTTTTCGATGAGTTGTGACTTTTCCAAAAGGTTGTGACTTTTCCGATGAGCAATGACTTTTTCGAAAGGTTGTAACTTTTCTGATAAGGCAGAATTAGCACCTATTCATACTACTATTTGTTAGCTATAAATAGAGGGTTTCCTCTAACTTTTAAACTACGATTTTATTTTAAGTTTTCTACTCTTCTTCTTCATAAAAACTCTCAAGGGTTATTTGGAACAGTTGATTAAGTAAAAAATTCAATGAAATTTGAGGTACCACATAAGAAAGAGTCCGTAAACAAATTGTAGCAAATCATTCATCAAATCACACTCATATTTGTTCTTACGATTTTCATGAGTTAATAGTGACGAAAAGTTGTGGGAAAGACCATAATAATAAACAAATGTGAAAAAATCACATGATTTGGGTAAGATATTTCTTCTTTGTTTTTTCATTTTTTATTCTTTCACACTGAAACAAAGGAGTTTCTTTTTAATTTTACTAAAACAACGGGCATCAACATAGTCCATTGAATTATTAGTTTTGATGTTATATCCACTATTTCAAAAATAGATTTTCACTTTTACTTGAAATATGATAATATAATCATGATAATAATTATATTATTTTTTAATACATATGTAAGTAAAAATGAACGGAGAAAGTAACGTGTTGGTGGGAAGATATTTCAATCAAATGGAACACTATAGTGAATGTAGCATGAACATATATTTTTGTCTTCCTTCTTCATTGGCTATGTATTGTTCCATATGTTTTTTCTTTTTTATATTTTTATTGAGTATGCAATTTTTTAAGTATGAATTTCATGTTATTTTGTGCTCATTTTAATTTTAGAAAATGTTATGTCACAAGATATACTCCTTGATAGTTATATAAAATTATAGATAAGAAAATAGTGATTGGTCATAAAATATTCTTAAATCAAATTAAGGATTCTATAAATAACACTTTAAATTTTATTCATCAATTAATTTTTATTATTGAAAAAGGTAAATATTTTATATCACGATAAAACTTCTATAAGATACTAGATACTTTCATTAGACAACAACTATATGATATGTATGGGGCAGAAAAAATGAAAAGACTACAATTCTACAAAGATAAGATAGAAAATTAATGGAATGAAATATTTTTCACCAAAGGTGATGTTCAGATATTAAAATTAAATTATGGTACTAAAATATATATATATAACAAAGTGTTGGTCAAGCTAAATATTTGACATACACTCAAGCTTCTATTTAACCATCATTCGTTATAACAACAAACTACCTTTTTTTTTTGTAAAATTACCTCTCTATGATAGTCTTACTCAAATATTAATTGAGTAATAATATTTTATAAAAAATAGATTACTTATAAAGATAAAATATTGAAATATTTATGGTAATCATTATTAGTGTCATGCACATACTAAATTTCAAGTATGAATTTTTAAGAGAATAATTATACTTAAATGGTGTCCATCATTTATGTCCATAACCTCAAAAAGAAAGGCAATTGATATTTTTTTAAAAATAAATTTGTTGGTTAGATTTGTTTACAAAATTGAGTGAAATAAAAATAATACTACTAAAGAAATGTCACTTTCTCACCATATTTAAATTCTGAATGTATTTGAAATGTTTCAATGATATCTGGTCAATATGATCTCAAAATACAAGTAACTCTATGAAAATACATATTAATCATTTAAAAACATTGGTCTTATATTCTTTCAATTATAATTATTTACTAAAAATATTAATTTAGTAATATTAATTCTATTTTACAACATCGTATACTATATATGCGATACACACGTGCAACGCACGTGCCGTGAAACTAGTATATATATATATATATATATCTTCTATATTATTTTAAAAGCATGAACTCCTAACTTGAATGTTAAATTACTATAATATCCCTAACTTAGGTTGTGACTTTTTCGATGAGTTGTGACTTTTTCGATGAGTTGTGATTTTTCCAAAGAGTTGTGACTTTTTTCAATAAGTTGTGACTTTTCCAAAGGGTTGTGACTTCTCGAAAAGGTCATGACTTTTCAGATAAGACACACAAAATATTTGTTCATACTACCCTTTGTTGACTATAAATAGAGGGGCTTCATCTCATTTTTCAACCACAATTTTTTTAATCTTCTACTCTTCTTCTTCTTGCATTTAATTTTTTTTTTTGTGATTTATTTTCGTTAAGCGAGTCCGAAGTTAAGCGGAATATGAGGTACCACTATTCTGATGAAGTAAGTCTTTCTATCCTAAGAGGGTATATTCCATAACCTCGAGTACTTTTGAAAAATAATTTTGATGATATAATAATATTTTTTGCTTAATATATATATTAGTATGTAAGGTTCCAATATATGAAGTTATCATGATGTAGTCTAAATTCATTTGTTTTTGTTAACAATTTCTCTTCTGATGTAGATGTATGCTTCTGAATATCTTTTACAAAATTTAGAGAATTGTCACAATTTGTTTTGGATGCTCAAGACAAAAAAATGACTTTATTTATCAGGGCTACTTATGTGATTTAGACTCTCATGAAGTGTCACGACCCAAACCGTCGTGATTGGCACCCACACTAACCCAAACCAAGAAACTAATCTAAAAACTAAGGCATTTAAGTATATGAAAGTAGAAATAATAGCTAAAACTGAAGTTCCCATAAACTTTAATAAAAGATCTAACAACTAACAATGCGGAAAAACACATAGAACCTGAAAGTCAATGTACCAAAACATCTAAAGTTCAACAAGTCTAAATAAGAAGAGATGGAACCCCAACTAATGTACTAATCAACTAACTAGAACAAATGCCCAAGTCCGAAAATGGTGGACATAGACGAAAGAGAATCCCATGGCAGCCCGGAAGAATTGGCTCACCCTTGAATTCGAAGTAACGATCGCTGATCTTCTAAGCGAGGTCTGTCAGTAGTCGCTTGAAGATGCCATGTACACAACAAAAATAAGAGCAAGTGCAGTATCAGTACACAACCACAGTGTACTGGTAGGATCACGCGGCTATCCCACTAGTGCAACATAATCAAGTCAAGAAAACAATATAATCACATGCATATATATCAATATATACAACATTATCAATATTTACGAACAACGACTAGTTTCACATTTTATATCACATCATTTGTTCTCTCATGGAACCCAAACCCAAATAGTTAGCATACCAGAACGTGGTACCCGATTCCAATGTTATGTCGAAATGTGGAAACCGATTCCATATTTATGTCGGAACGTTGCAACCGATCCAAGTTAGTTATGCTGAAACGTGGCAACCGATCCCATTCACATACCACAATTACAATCATAGTCACAAGTATATCATCAAGATCATACATTTAAGTCATGATTCAAGGCATTCATCATTCCTCTATCTTATTTACAACAAGTGTGATCAACATTGAAACATTCATACATATACAAGTATCATAATGAAGCAAAAACAAGCATACATCACACAATCATAGAATACAACCATCACCTACCTCAAAACAAGCTTGAAACCCTAAGAAACTTGATCTTTTCCTTTTCGAATTCGTTCCGCTTGTTCTTGGTCTACAAACAATCATAACAACACGTGAATCAACAAACGATCATTAATTACCTGGATTACTAATAATTCTATTAACCCTAGATCAAACCCATGATCCCAATTATCCAAATTAGGGTTGTTTCCACCATAGAATCTATAACAAAACCCTCCCCCGTCAATATTCAACAATTCTATTACGTTCTACGGATCGAAATATTGATTCGGGGAGTGAAAAGCATACCTTTAACTTCAAGAATGGTAAAAAATGAGTAGGAGTCGCCTGGGGTTCGTTCCTTAGCTTTAAAAGTCAAAAAGTGCATAATGAGGTCATTTAGGGGTTTATTAACTACTTTAATTAGCGTCGATCCCGCCACATCGATCATCACCCCGCTGTAGCGGCTCCTCCATAGAAGCACAATCTAGCGCCAAAGTAGCTGAAACGAAAGAGAGAGTTATTCCATGAATTCCAAATTCCCCATGTCACAACACACCTCTAACCAACGACGTTCAGAAAATACCCTTCACGCCAAGATCAATTCCAGGAGTTCTATTCACCCGAATTCAATTATGTAAAGTCGTACGGATTCCTTAACGAGTTATCTAACTACTCATGTAATCAAAATCATAATTAATTCACCCAATTGTTACCAGATTTCTCTACACCTCAATGACTCTGATTTCGTCCAAATCTGGATTAGGCTGGGAAATTTCAAGATACTACGAAAAAGTTTTCCGACCCAAAATTTTCTCCCATTGGCTTTTCTATAACGACGGAACCCAGTCGTTACAATAGATACCAATTTACCCATCATTCGTCCCCAAGTGACAAACTTAGGAAAAAAATAGGCTAAGGAAGGGAGGAAGTAGTACCTGAATCGATGAACAATTGGGGATACTTGTCTTGCATGTCCCTCTCAGTTTCCCAAGTAGCTTCTTCAACTGGACGATGTTTCCATTGAACTTTAATGGACTTAATATCCTTGGTCCTCAACTTGCGCACATCACGATCAAGGATTGCAATCGGTTCCTCCTCATATTGGAGGTCCTTGTCTAACACAATTGAGTCCCACTTAATGATATAATCCCCGTTACAATGATACCTCTTCAATATGGATACATGAAATACCGGATGAACACTTAATAAATTAGGAGGTAAATCCAATCTATACGCCACCGGTCCTACACATTCACGAATCTCAAATGGATCAATGTATCTAGGACTTAGCTTACCCTTCTTACCGAATCTTATCACCCCTTTCATGGGTGATACCTTAAGAAGAACATTTTTACCGGATTGAAACGCCATGTCTCTTACCTAATGATTTGCATACTTCTTTTGTCTACTCTGGGCTGCTAGAAGCTTAGCTTGAAAACTTCTCACCTTATCTTGAGCATCCTTCACTAAATCAACCCCCAATGGTTTCACATCTCTTGCCTCAAACAATCCTATGGGTGATCTACATCCCCTCCCATATAGTGCCTCAAATGGTGCATATCAATGCTGGAGTGATAACTATTGTTATAAGAAAATTCACACAAAGGTAAGAACTTATCCCAATGTCCTCCAAAATCAATCACACATGCCCTCAACATGTCTTCTAATACTTGAATAGTCCTCTCCGATTTTCCATCCGTCTGTGGATTAAAGGTTGTACTAAAAGGGAGTTGTGTGCCCAATTCATCATGTAATTTCCTCCAAAACTTAGATGTGAATTGGGTACCACGGTCTGAGATGATAGAGAGGGGCATCCCATGCAACCTCACTATCTCTTTCACATAAACTTTAGCCAATTGTTCAGCATTATAATCTATTTTTACAGGAATAAAATGGGCTGACTTAGTCAATCTATCAACCACTACCCAAATAGAATCAAACTTCCCCAAAGTCTTGGGAAGACCAACCACAAAATCCATGACTATTCTTTCCCACTTCCATTCTGGAATTGGCATTCTTTGAAGTAAACCTGCGGGCCTTTGATGTTCATACTTCACTTGTTGACAATTTTGACACTTCGCCACATACTGCGCTATGTCTTTCTTCATGCCCGGCAACCAATAAATTCACTTCAGATCTTTGTACATATTGGTCACACCCAGATGAATAGAATATCGTGAACCATGAGACTCTGCCGACAATTTCTCAATCAAGTCATCTATTCTAGGTACACATATTCTTCCCTTGAAATTTAGCACACCATCCGCATCAAGAGTGGTCTCTTGTGCCTTACCAATCACAGTCTTTTTCTTAAGTTCCTCCAAATTCTCATCTTCAAATTGTTTGGCATTGATCTCTTCAATGAGAGTGGCCCTTACCTAAATACTAGCTAACACCCCACCTCTTTCTGAGATGCCCAACTGCATGAACTTAGACTCTAAGGTCTGAATTTTCTTAGCCAATGGTCGCTTGGATGCACTCAAGCAAGCTAAACTACCCATACTTACCGCTTTTCGACTTAAAGCGTCTGCCACCACATTAGCCTTGCTCAGATGGTATTGAATGGTCACATCATAATCTTTAAGTAACTCCATCCACCTTCACTGTCTCAAATTCAGATCCTTTTGAGTGAACACATGCTGCAAACTACGATGATCGGTAAACACTTCACACTTAACTCCATAGAGGTAATGCTGCCATATCTTAAGACCAAACACTACCGCTGCCAACTCTAAATCATGTGTTGGATAATTCCTCTCATGCACCTTCAATTGACGTGAAGCATAAGCTATAACATTCTTATCCTACATCAACACATCACCCAAACCGGAATGTGAAGCATCACAATAAACAATATAATCTTTACTTTCAACCGGTAATGCTAGAATAGTTGCGGTGGTCAAGAGAGTCTTGAGCCTTTGGGAGCTCTCCTCACATTTTTCAGTCCATTCAAATGGTATATCTTTTTTGGTCAAATTAGTCAAGTGAGTGGCAATAGAAGCAAAATTCTTCACAAAATTGATGATAATAGCTAGCGAGCCCCACAAAACTCCTAACTTCCATCATAGAGCTAGGTCGTACCCAATTGTTAACCACCTCAATCTTTTGAGGATCTACCATTACCCCTTCTTTGAAACTACATGCCCCAAAAATGCCACCGATTTCAACCAACATTCACACTTCAAAATTTTAGCATACAACCTTTGCTTCCCAAGAATACCCAAAACAATACGAAGATGGTTGGCATGCTCTTCGTCACTTTTCGAATAAACCAAAATATCATCAATAAAGACTATAATGAAAGAATCAAGAAATGGCTTGAACACCCCATTCATTAAACTCATAAAAGCTGCAGGTGCATTGGTCAAACCAAGGGACATAACCAAAAATTCATAGTGTCCATAGCGAGTTCTAAACACCGTCTTGGGCACATCCTCAGGCCTAATTTTTAATTGATGGTAACCGGATCTTAGATTAATCTTTGAGAAAACCGTTGCCCCTTGCAATTGGTCAAAGAGATCATCTATTCGAGGCAAAGGATTCTTATTTTGAATAGTGACTCTATTTAATTGCTGGTAATCTATACACATTCTCATACTACCATCCTTCTTCTTGACAAACAAAATTGGAGCACACCATGGAGAAGCACTAGGGAAAATAAATCCCTTATCAAGAAGCTCTTGGATTTGAGCCTTAAGCTCTCTTAATTCTGCCAGAGCCATGCGATATGGAGGGATGGAAATGGGGTGCATACCAGGCTCTAGATCAATATAAAAATCTATATCTTTATCCGGAGGCATACCAGACAAATCATTAGGAAACACTTCACTAAATTCAGACACCAAAGGAATAGACTCAATGGATGGAGCCTCAATCTCAACATCCCTAATATGAGCCAAATAAGCCAAACAACCCTGCTCTACTAATTTACTAGCCCGAATGAAGGATATAGTCTTAGCTTGCTTAGGCTTGTACACCCCTTCCCACTCTAATTTTTCCCTTCCTTGAATTGCTAGAGTTACAGACTTAGTATTACAATTAAGCACAACATAATAGGGGGACAACCAAGTCATGCCTACGATTATGTCAAAGTTAGTCATATCCCAAATCACCAAGTCAACCCAAGTCTGAAAACCCATAAACAAAATAGGACAAGCACGATAGACATGGATAACTATGACTGACTCTCCAACTGAGGTAGAAACACGAATAGGAGCATCAAGAATATCACAAATCATATCAAAATCTGAGGCAAATCTCACAGATACATATGAATAGGTAGAACCCAGATCAAATAACACATTAGCCATTCAGTCACAGACAAGAATAGTACCTGTGATCACCACGTCAGACGCCTCCGCCTCATTTTTGCCCTGAAAACCATAACATTGAGCCCTATCATCTTGACTAGCCACTTCCCTGCCTGGTTGCGTGTTACCCCTACCTCCTTTACCATTTCCTCTACCTCCACGGCCTCGCTGGTTACCTCCTCGCCCACCTTGTGGACGTCCTCTACCATTACTACCATTCCCGCGGGTACCATTGCTCTAGAAGGCTGTTGTGCGGCATCTAATACACGTGGATGGGGACAATCTCTCCTTATATGCCCAGGTTCTCCACAATTGTAGCAAGTACGATCAAAAGATGGTATGCCACCCGTCGAAGACGCGACTCCCTGGCTATCCTAAAAATTATAAGATGAAGTTCCCGAGTAGTTACCTGTTGAGGCGGGCATAGCGGACTGAATTGGCTTGGCTGCAAGTGTTGGCCTCCTTGAACCTCTGGAATAAGAACCTTGGAAGTTACCTGAATTCTTGGCCCTTTTTGCCAACGCCTTATCTTGACCGTCTCGCCTTACCCCCTCCACTTTCTTAACATTATATGTCCCCTCATTAAAGCTCCTCCCTGCAAAAGTCATATGAACAGATAATACTTGCAACTCAGAATTCAGTCCCCTAATAAATAAGCAGATCCTCTCCTCCTCAGTAGTCACCAACGGCGTAGCATATCTAGATAAAGCATTGAACTTGGCCTCATAAGCAGCCACAGACATTCCACCTTGTTCCGAAGCCATAAATTCATGTTTCTTATGATCTCTCAAAGTTCTAGGCACATACTTTTCTAGAAATAGAGCATGAAATTGGGTCCAAGTAAGTGGAGGTAAAGTGGAAGGTCTGCCCTCCATATAAACTCTCCACCACTGCTTAGCCTCACCTTGAAGTTGAAAGGACACTAACTCAACTCCATGCTGATGAACAATACCCAACTTATACAGCCGCTCATAACAATCCAAGATAAACTCATACGCATCCTCACTCTCAGAACCAAGAAATACCGGAGGCTTAAGCTTCAGAAACTTAGTCAACATGTCATGCTCACTACCAGTCAAACAAAACCCAACAAAGGACCGAAGAAAGCATCATTACCTCCAGTCCCACCTACCTTAGGAGTATTGATAGCAATAGGGGGATTAGCAGGAGCTTGAGAAGAAGGAAGCACTCCAGGACCAGCCAACCCTTTCAAGAACGACATTATTTGTTGAGCTAACATCGGATCGATGGGAGGAATACATGTAGCCTCAGCCTGCACCTCTTCCTCCTATCCAACCTCCTCAACATTCTCAACCTCAACCTCTTGTTCTATTTCCTCATGATGCATGAGAGGGTTCTCATTCACAGCATCATTCTCAACATGAGCTCCATTTCCAGCAGGTGCTACTCTTCCACGGCCTCTACCCCTAGCTCTTCTTCTACCCTTACCTCGACTGCGACCTCTCACTGTAGAATCCTCAGCTGGAGAATTGACGGGAGCTACGGGCCTGACGCCGTTATACCTAGTGTTAACCATCTGCGGACAGAAGAGTGAAGGAGGTTAGATACCAATTTGAATCGACAAATACCAATAGGAATCAAGTTATAGCACGAAGGAGACAAGAGAAAATAGAGAGATTTCCTAAAGTCCTATAGCCGCTCGAAGAAAAGTAAAGGCATCCCCGTACCGGTCCGCGAGACTCTACTAGACTCGTTTTGGTACATCGAGATCAACAAACCTAGGCTATGATACCAACTTTGTCACGACCTTGACCGTCGTGATTGGCACCCACACTAACACTCTGGTGGGAGAACCACTACTATAACCCAAACCAAGCAACTAATCCAAAAACTAAGGCATTTAAGTATATGATAGAAGAAATAATAGCTAAAACTGAAGTTTCCATAAACTTCAACAAAAGATCTAACAACTAACAATGCAGAAATCACCTAGAACCTGAAAGACAATGTACCAAACATCTAATATTCAACAAGTCTAAACAAGAAGGGATACAACCCCAACTAATGAACTAATCAACTAACTAGAACAAACACCTAATTCCGGAAATGGTGGACATAGACGAAACAGAATCCCATGGGAGCCCAGAAGAATTGGCTCACCCTTGAATTCGAAGCAACGATCACTAATCTCCTAAGCGAGGTCTGTCAGTAGCTGCTTGAAGATGCCTTGCCCTGTACTCAACAAAAATAAGAGCAAGTGCAGTATCAGTACACAACCACAGGATCACGCGGCTATCCCACTAGTGCAACAGAAACAAGTTAAGACAACAATATAATCACATGCATATATATCAACATATACAACATTATCAACATTTACGAACAACGATCAGTGTCACATTTTATATCACATCATTGGTTCTCTCGAGAACCCAAACCTAAATAGTTAGCATACCGGAACGTGGTACCCGATCGTAATTTTGTGTCGGAACGTGGCAACCGATCCCATATTTATGCTAGAATATGGCAATCGATCCAAGTTAGTTATGACGTAACGTGGCAACCGATCCCATTCACACACCACAATCACAATCACAGTCACAAGTATATCATTAAGATAATACATTTAAGTCATGATTCAGGGAATTCATCATTCCACTATCTCATTTACAACAACTGTGATCAACATTTCAACATTCATACATATACAAGTCTCATAATTAAGCAAGAACAAGCATACATCACACAATCATAGAATCACAACAACCACCTACCTCGAAAGAAGCTTGAAACCCTAAGAAACTTGATCCTTCCCTTTCCAGATTTGTTCCGCTTGTTCTTGGTCTACAAATAATCATAACAACACGGGAATCAACAAATAATCATTAATTACCCAGATTACTAACAATTCTATTAACCCTAGATCAAACCCATGATTCCAATTATCCAAATTAGGGTTGTTTCCACCATAGAATCTATAACAAAACCCTCCCCCATCAATATTCACCCATTCTATTACGTTCTACGGATCGAAAATTGGATTTGGGGAGTGAAAAGCTTACCTTTAGCCTCAATAATGGTGAAAAATGAGTAGGAGTCACTTGGGGTTCGTTTCTTATCTCTAAAAATCGAAAAGTGCATAATAAGGTCATTTATGGGTTTATTAACAACTTTAATTAGCGTTGAGCCCGCCACAGTGGTCGTCACCCCGTTGTAGCGGCTCCTCCAGAGCGGCACAATCCAGCCCCAAAGCGGCTGAAACGGAACAGAGAGTTATTCCAAGAATTCCAAAATCCCAATTTCACAACACACCTCTAACCAACAACGTTCAAAAAATATGCTTCACTCCAAGATCGATTTTGGGAGTTCTACTTACCCGAATTCAATTCCGTAAAGTCATACGGATTCCTTAACGAGTTATCTAACTACTCATGTAATCAAAATCATAATTAATTCACCCGATTGTTGCCATATTTCCCTACACCTCAATGACTCTGATTTCGTCCAAATCTTGACTAGGTTGGGAAATTTCAAGATAGTACGAAAAAAATTTCCAACCCAAAATTTTCTCCTGTTGGATTTTCTATAACGATGGAACCCGGTCGTTACATGAAGTTTGCTTCAAAATAGTAATTACTATATAAACATTGCCCTTTTGTTTTACTTATTTACTATTTCTTAATATTTCAGTATTTTAGACGAAGAAAAGTTCATGTGACTTGTAATAACGCTAGTTGAAGTTTGTATTATTTTAATTTTTATTATTTATTTAATAGTTAATATTATGAGATAAATATTTTCATTAATGCAAATATATATTTATATTTGGGTAGGTATTTGTATTAAAATTAAAGTATTATATATGTCAGAAATGTATTATCAAGTTAACAAGATCTTCTAACTTCAAAATATATTATTTTAAAACGTTCCAAATTCACAACCAATGTGAAAATATGTGATTATATAAAATGTAGTTGTTCTCTTCATGTGTTCATATGACATCTAAACAATTTAACGTGGAATACATATGCAAAGAACATTTGGTTAGATGACAAGAAAAATACAAAGCAAATATTGTCTATAAGGTAATATTAGTGAGATAAGACTTAATTACATGATTAACCTCATCAAATTGAAATAATATATACATTATTGCCTTTAACTAATAAAAAATTTCATTGACCTGCGTGAATAAAAAAAATATATGACGATGCACGTTGAACATTCACAAAAGAATCTGCAATATTATTGTATCCTAAGCTTATTATTCAAATGTTCGCTTATATAAGCAATACTATTTACTATAACATATAGTTTTGGAATTGGTAATCACACGTGTCAAAAAACTAGTGTGTGTATATATATATATATATATATATACATATCTCACGATGAAGACACATGATCATCATGTGCAATCCTGGTAGATCTGGTAAATTCGTTTTAATTTTCAACCTTCACATGATACTTTATTCCTATTTTATCATTTTAGTACTCATCTAAAAAATATTAACTGTCTATTATCATATCGTTATATACATCATGTGACATTAATTCCTCATTTATGAAACTTTAGTTATGCAATTTGCTATGTAATTAAAATTTAAAATCTAGTGGGTTTTACATTGCTCTTGTCCTTCTCTCGTGCCTAAACTTTTGTCTTCTCACAATCGGCTAAAATCATGAGTTGGATTGGTAATGTTGGATTAGATGCAATTCTAGCATAATTTTGTTATGTGTATTATAATTTTCCTATGCCTTTTAATACCTTGTCACGATGAAGACATGGGCCTTCATGAAAAATCCTGGTAGATTCTTTTAAATTTTAAAACTTCACTTCAAGCTTTATTCCTATTTTTCCATTTTAGTGTATTTCTAAAAAATACTATATGTCTATTATCATGCCGTGACATACATCATGTGACGTTAACTCTTCATTGATGACTCTTTAGTAAGGCAATTGGACATGTAATTAAAATTTAAAATCTAATGAGTTTTCCATTGTTCTTGTCCTTCTCTAGTGCCTAGATTTTTGTCGCCTCACATTAGCTTCAAATCATGAGCCTTTTTGGAATGGTAATGTTGGATTATATGCGATTCTCGTGATTTTTTAGGCGTCTTATAATTTTCCTAGGACTTTTAATACCTTCTCGCGGTGAAGACACTAGAGCATCATAAGCAATCCGTGTAGGCTCTTTTTAATTTTCAACTTCCACTTGACGCTTTATTCATATTTTTTTCATTTTAGTACACTTCTAGATAAAACTAATCATCTATTATCATGTCGTACCATACATAATGTGACATTAATTCCTCATTGATTAAATTTTAAATCATACATAATGTGATTAAATTTTAAAATCGAATGAGTTATCCATTAATCTTCTGTCACAACCCTGACCCGTCATGAATGACACACAGACCCTCTGGTGGGAGAATCAACTACCAACAAAACTTCACCCGTCAAACCATTTTAAAAACCCATTTATGATATGAATTACTAGGAAAACAGTTCAAAACAACTAAAAGGTTGAGTTCCGATAAACTTGACAATTATTCTGATAAACTCGACAATTAACAAAAAAACAATGCAGAATAAACTACCTAGAACCTATAAGTCATAGAACCAAAACCTCTAACAATATAGGATAGGGGATGCAACCCCAAAAATAAAGAAGGAAAACACAATTCTGAAATGTCTGATTCAGAATAATGGACTAAGAAGGAAAAGAGGAATTTGTAGGAGCCCAGAAGAACTGGGCTCACCCTTGCATTTAGATAGAAGAGGTCTCACAGTTGAGGTAAGAAAATATGAGATTTTCATTTATAAAAAAAGCTTATATCCAAGATCTAGTCATCGGTTTACCTACACGAAGGTTTAACGAAGATCAAATTTGTGGAGCATGCGCTTAAGGAAAATATGTGAGGTCATCATTAAAACCAAAGGCAATGGTGAGTACAACTAAACTTCTGGAATCTTTGCAGATGGAGTTATGTAGACCCATGCGAGTTCAAAGTCGAGGAGGAAAAAGGTTGATCATGAAGAGATAGGCATGGCAAATCTATCGAGGAATGCTACAAATGAATCTGATGATGAGGAACTAAATCCCCCAAATAAACGTGCTACTAAACCAGTGGATGAGCTAGAAGAAAACAACGAGACTACTAGGACTGCTACGGATAACATTGCTATGGAACCACGTTTGTCATTCTTGGTGTTTTTTAAAAATGGGGTAGCACAAAAAGATTGAAAATGTCTCTCAATGGATTGAAATGACTTTCAATAGCTTTCAATAATTTTATTAAGCATTAAGAGGCTTTAAATAGCCAACATAAAACACATAATCTGCATAATTTAAAATTTAAAAATCCTAAAATATCTCAACAACTAAAACAACCTAACTAAAATTTAAATTTCAAATTTATTCAAACTAAATAACTTATTTTTCTAAAAGTTACTACAGTAACTAAAAGCAAGCTTCAACACTCCTCCTTTGCTTTAGTTACTGCAATTGAAAAAAATCCTCCTCCTCAATTTTTGCTTTGGTTGTTGACGCTGGATTTTTTTTCATTGTTTTTGAACTTGCAAATTTTATTTTTTTTTCTTTTGATTTTGTTCTTCAAAAACACGTGCGATGACATTGTCTTGTGTAGAAGTTCTTTTGAAAGTATTTAATCTGAACTTTTGTATGATTTGCAGATAGAGGTTGTAAGGGTTTTTCTTCCATCACAACCTCACATATCACATAGGTTTCAAAATATGATTTTATTCTCATAGACTAAATTTGATAGTTTTCGTCTGTGAAAATTTGTGGGGCATTCAAAGAGAGGCAGCTGCTTGCCATTATTTTGGTTAAAAAATAATTTAGAAAAGCTTGTGCGTTGAAAAAAGCACGGGTTGAAAAGGTAGCCTTGATGGGTTAAAATGGATAGCCCTGATGGGTTAAAAAAGTTAGCCCTTACGGGTTAAAAATGTATGGTAGTTCTTTGTAAGATTTAACAGATCCCTTAAGATCAATGAAGCTCTTGATACCACTGTTGGTGTTTTTTAAAAATGGGGCAGCACAAAAAGATTGAAAATGTCTCTCAATGGATTGAAATGACTTTTAATAGCTTTCAATAATTTTATTAAGCATTAAGAGGCTTTAAATAGCCAACATAAAACACATAATCTGCATAATTTAAAATTTAAAAATCCTAAAATATCTCTACAACAAAAACAACCTAACTAAAATTCAAATTTCAAATTTATTCAAACTAAATAACTTATTTTGCTAAAAGTTACTACAATAACTAAAAGCAAACTTCAACAATCATCCTTGGATACTGGTGAGAATGTCAAACTAAGAACCTGGAAACATAAAAACTCACATCTGATCTAGAATATCCTCACACATCTTGATTCAAGGATACACACCAGATCCAAGCCGAGGAATATGTGTGCCTTCTCCGTCTATCTTTAACACGTAGAGCCCAAGAATATCAAATAGGCATTGCTAGATGCTGACTGGATCATTGTTATGCAAGAAGAACTAATCAGTTTGAGTGAAGTAAAGTGTGGAACCTGGTCCCTCGACCTCCAAACAAAATTGTCATAGGAACTAGATGGGTGTTTTTCAAAAATCTTGATGACCAAGGGCATATCACAAGGAATGAAGCCAAATTAGTAGTTCAAGGATACAATCAGGAGAAAGGGATAGATTACAATGAATATTTTTCCCCAATAGCTAGAATATGTGCGACGAACTTGACTATGAAGACGTTGGCAAGGAAAATCGATACATGGCCGACCATACGCTATATTAACTCAATAACCTTTATAACGGGTTCTAAGAATATTCGAGCAACCCTTGTAACTATGATGAGCAGAACCTTTTTTCCAAACTAATATCGTTGTTAATTACTCTCTCTAGGTTGTAAACAAACCCGGAACCGTTCGGATCAATGGTCTCTAATCATCTCTTTCTTGAAAACTTAATGTAAGGGGCCCATTAGGATGTCCATAATTAAAGTATATTTCTTCTTTGACCATCAATATTTTTACTCAAAGTAATTGCAAAAGTTTCACAAAGAACACCGACATTCAAAGTAATAAACCTATAACAAAAGTTATGAATTAAAACAAAAGGGTGTAGCCAAAGTAGGTCAAACAATTTTGAAAAAGTTATAAACTTATTAAATTAAAGCAAAATAGAAAAACACATTTTTTTGCTTTTTCAAAATATACACATGCACCTCAATTCTTATATAATAAGATAATATACACATAATATTATTTCCAATCAAATTTCTGTTACATGAATTTCAAAATTTGAGTGAGAATTTATGTGACACTTTTGGATGATTTAATATTCACCCTTTACATCATCCTGGTTCGTTGGAAGATTCTAATATGTCACAAAATGCACACTTATTTTTAAAACAACTTTTGAGCTTTTATTAAAATGGATCTCAAAAGCATTAGCATACTCATTTGGTCCTAATGCCCAAATCAATTAACAAACACAACAATAAAAGGGTAGCCCATCCGGATGGACCGCGACAAACTCCGAATAACATCTCGTTAATGCTAGGGTTTCCCATTTCCTTCTCTGCCACTCTCTTTCACTCTAACTCTAACCCACACATCAAAAAACTTCCCACTTTGAATCAACAAGATATTCCACCTCCTCAAGCTATGGACCATCAACATTCAACATCATGTGTTTGTGTCTGCCACTCCTCAGCTAACAAGAGTAAGTGTAGTTCATCCAATTGACTTTTGTATGTTTTTTCTACTCGTTTAAATTGCCTCTTTTCGTCTTGCAAATTAGTTCTTTTGTATGGTGGTTCCGCATCTTTTGCATTACTTTTTGAATCTTGTCTTCTAGAAGGATACCTCATGTATAAGTTCATGCTCACCTTTGTTTTCTTCCTCTTCCTTTTCTCCCATCTTATTCCATTGCTTCTGTTTCTACGGATGGTTCTTGATCAGAGTGTAGGGTAGCTCCACTCAACCTACTTAAACTAGTGGTGAAGACTCCTTCCAGGTTTAAGCGCTCCCATATGACCTCAGATCCTCTCTTATGCCGAGTCCTTTTTTGCTGGCATAAGTAGCCTCATGATGTTTTGTTAATAATGTATATATGAAAACTTGTGTTGTGTCCTTCTCATTCCCATTATCTCCTAGTTGGTGATACTTTCAAATATGAACAATTTAATTTATCATTGTTTTTAATCCTTCTCCCTATAATATCCATGCTGTTGAAATTCAAAATTGTGCTTTCTATGTAATCTGCTAATGGGTTCCCTTCCCTCATCATATGCTAGACAATGTATTGTTTTTCTTTAAGATTGTGTTTGTGTTGGGTATGTAGCAAGAGTAAATGGGAAATGGAGGGAAGATGAAAGAGGAACTTGAAAAAGTTGGGAACTTGAAAAGTTGAGAACTTGGGAAAAGTCCTCTTATACTTTATTGAAAAGACATT